>CM069433.1:44727860-44866225 GCA_035610365.1 Aquatica leii | reverse complement strand
ATTGGATTAATTACTAGTCTTCTTGTAAATTTCTTGTATTATATATTTTTGATAATCATAGAATTTTAACAACTTGATTTGGAACAGTCATGGTTTAATTACTAACTAACCTTTTGCTATTGAATTTACAGATATATATATATTAAGTTGAACGTTGGAATTTAGATAATAGTTAGATTGAACACATTTGAAACTTATTAAATAATACAAATATGAAGTTTAAAATTATTAGGCAAACACAATTATAGAAATCATATTTAAATTCTAATTATAAAGGCTAAAATGTAAATATTATTGACTAAATACATAACAAAAGAAATCTTCCTATTAATTCTAATTATATATTAATGTAAATAATTAGAGTTGATTAATACATAACACTTTCAACAATGTTTAATAATATATAACAAATTTTTCAATTGTTATTTGTTTTTGCGACGTAAAAAAAATATTGTTTAGCAGACACTAGAACAACACAAAAAGAGAGTCGTTGTAAAGATATGTCCAAGAGCAAATGACAAAAAATGTTCGAAAACATGTGAAAAGAATGCAAACTCTTTGTATGTGAAAAACAACATTGCCAGAAAAAAACTACAATAATATGTAATAGTTGCTGCCCTCACTAATTTATGTTTACATTTTTGTTTTTATATTTTTGATTAGTTTATATGAAATCTAATGTTAATTTAAAATATTAATAAAGGTTACCATTAAAAATTAATCGGTTTTCTTTACAAAATAAAAAAAAAAACTTGCAGTCAAATCTGGCCCACTTAGTAATTAGCGCCTCAAAATTGCTTGGTAATCCGAAGGTTAAAGACTTTGAGAGAAACGCTGATTAGAGTATGGCTAAAGCACAACTGATTTTTTAAAGCACTACTTTGCTTTCAATTAACTATTGAAATAAAAATATGTACATTTGTTTAAAGTTTAATTTTCTAGCTTTAAAATTATCATCGATTGGTACTGTAAACTTTATCGAATTTTGTACTTTATTAAACATCGTCGTAGTATTACAAAATTCCAATGTAAGCACGTAGTGTAACTGAAGTACTGTTTAACAAAATAGTTTGTTCATCATATGAGTCTCATTCTACATTTTTCTTTTTGAATTCTTAATTGTTTCTAAATCGTTTCTTATATTACATTTTGCGGAATCCTTTCATAAGTTGATTTTATTTTAATGTAGAATTGCTTAAAAGCGTTGGACAGAAAGATTTATTCTTTCAAAACCAATTAAAAAATTATAGTTTTACACATTACCACGAAGAGTATTTTCATATAGATCATCGATCTAAGAACAGTATAAGCATTGTTGCATAAATAAATAATTGGCTGAAGTACATATATTGCATAAATTAAATGTAATTTTATATTGAAATATCAAAAGTATTAAGTTTCTGTTTTATTAATCAATGCTTAAGAATTTGTTTAATTACTAATGTTGTAATGTTTATGCTATACCTTATCGATGTAAAAATATTTATGAAAGATTCCTAATCGCTTGGGAAAACTACTTATCCAAACTCAGTAACGCCAAACTATAACATTCCTCAAAATGAAAACATAAAGTAACTCTGTCTTGCAATACAAATTGTGCCAAAACTTTTGCAAGCACTTTTAAAAAAAATTAGGTGCTTTGTTAAGATTCCCTGCACTGATAAAGCACACGTTTTATTCTCACTCATATTTCCAGATCTAAATGTTAGATTAGTGTATATGTACATAAACAATGCTTCTAAAGGATTGAATAGATGTAGACATTACGATTACCCACTTCTTTGTGAAGGGTTTAATCATGATCAAAATTCATTAACAAAAGACACGTTTTCGTTTTTATCTGAAAACTTTATGTTTATTGTTTTCTGTAAAATTCAAAACGACGGTGTTTGTACTAACCTGTTAGTCACACGAAAGAACGCTTTAACAAAGATCATAAGATAAGTGTAGTTAACATCAAGAAAATGATTTAGCACATAAAGAGAATACTACGAGCTAAATCTAAATCTAAAGCTCTACGCTAATATGATCGCACATTTCTTTAATTAATTATTGTTTTAAGACCTTCTTGTCTTTACTATACATATAATTATCAGGAAACTGTTTTGTTCTTTATTTCTTCTTCTACTTTGAAAAGTTATATGAAAAAGGACTGTATAGGTCCGTGGAAATCACAACTTAAATCTCAAGCTTTATATGAACAAGACAGTTCCCACCTTAAACAGAATATCATCCTCGTAAATACCTCTATATAATTCCAACAGGTAAATTTTTCAAATGGCACACATTGTATATTATTTCTTACTACACCTAGAGATGCTGTAAATATACCCAGAGAACAATTATTGTTCTATTATTTTTACTCGAGCTTTGATAATAATTTTCCGATTCACGTATTTATCAGACCGAGATTTAAGGACACAGAAATCTTAAATCACACATTAATAACGTTGTTGGAGATCAAAGTAAGAAAGAAATTTAATGTATTTTAAGAAAAGTCAGTGAAAATCTATTGACTGGCAATGATAAGAGAGCTTACTATTTCAACAAAGAACAGCTGTTGCCAGCTTTTTCTTTGCTTTTATAGTGTATACTTACATTTTAAAAGCGAAATAATGTTTTTGTCCAAAAATACTTTTTTGTTTTTTTATGCTACGGTTGGTATTAACTTCTTTTAAAATTTCTAATTGTGTTCCTAGACTTAAGTTTCTGTAAGAATGTATAAGAAACTAATTAAATTGTATCAAAAAAGTTTTTTTTGTTCTGGCTTAAAAAATGTATTCCAAAAAAATACTTTAATTTTATTAACTTAGTTAAAAATTTAAATACGCTAAAGTAATAATAATAAACAATAAAGTATGCAAACTAGAAATTACGTAATAAACAGGTAGTTAAAATGATAATTGCAATATTTTTTATATTTTCCACTGCATCATCAAATCCAGTACATTATAATGTACATTTACACTTTCTTTCAATTGATTTTTTATTCATGAAGATTTTGAAGATTACAGAGTTAATGTACTTTATACAAATCTTTAAAGTTTACATAAGTTAGGCGTAGTTGAGCATTATTTAGAAAAATTGATATTTCTATGTATAACGAAGAACAATGCACCGCAAAATCTTATTGCCACCACATTTTTAATCAATTCTAAATAAGAAACACTATCAATGTATCTAGCAACGTGTACAAAGTAGCTTTACTTTAAGAAAATTTGAGATTCACCGCGTAATTACACAACTTTCTGACATAGACATACCTTTTTTTCTTAATGTTCAACGCATTATTGGCCAGTTGAAGTAACTCAGTTTATCGGTCTGTCGCTCAACGCCAACAGTTACATTATTATTTCCTACAATATATTCATATATTGCTAACAATTTCTAGACTAAATTTATTTACACGTATTTATTTAACTTGCATTAATTTATATATTACAATCACTTGGAAAGAATGTCACGAATAACTTCTGTTTATCTAAACCGGTATTTGTTTTATATCAAAAACACGTACCACTTACATCGCCATATTTATTTTCACTAGCACGTGCATTTTATGTACATAAAGTCTTCTTACCTCTTCTGCCACGACCCAATTCGAGGAAAATTGCACTGGATCTTTCTTCGAATGCTGTTGCATATTCTTTCGTTATCTCCATTCTTTTCGATAAGCGTTCCAAAGTTTCCAAACACTTCATGAACGCTTCACTGCCTCCCCTTCTTAAGACTTAAGACCCATGAACAGAAAACTGAATGCACCACCGGTGCGAAAAAGTCGCAGCGGCGATAGCGGATAGTTTTTCTCCATTTCGGCAACTTCGTTGAGCATAAAAGTAGAAGTCAATGGGCACTTTTGTGACCCGATGCTTTACTTGGATAGTAACTATAGACTTCCTCCCGGGGAAGACGACCATCAACATATTTCTAACTTGTCCTCCAATCCAATTGATCTAAGCCACAACCAAGCTTGGATACTACCAATTTCTGGATGTTGTAAAAACTCCATTTCTCTCTTGAGATTCCATAATGCTCTCTACATGTTTTCGTTGTTGGTTTTGTAGAGTGAATACTCTTTGGTCCAGTCAACACGTAGTTTTAAGACTTTGCCGACCGCCGGTTCCTGTTTACTCGTAGTTCTTCTAACTCTAGAACATCTTCTTAAATACGAGCACAACTTGCTCTGGATACCTCAAGATGTTCATTCACGCAATGTATCTGCAATGCTTCTGTGTTTGGAACAGATCTTGTTTGTTCCTCAGTTTGTAACTCTGAACCAAAAGCTTTTTACAGAACCTCCGTACATGTTCATAAACTTATCGAAGTTCATTCTTTCCGGGAGTTCATTCCGGAGTTCTGCTACTTATTACTCTAGTTTGGTCCTGGTCTTGGGTAATGTTGTTATCGCCAGCAAACCGGAGTTAGGCAATCGATGTGGACCCACTTTTGGCTTACCACCTCTGAATGGTTTTTTTGGATGCTATAGATCACGTCATTAATTCGTTGCTGAACTTCATAGAGGAAACTTTCCCAGTGCCTCTGCAGCTTCGGCGAACAAACCACGCCTTCTTTGAAGATTACACAACCACACCCTATCGCCCGGTTGAAACTCGCCGTTTTGTAAAGTACTGATCCAATCTCTTGGTTAAGTACTATCTCATTGTTCAATTTTCCGTTCCAATCAGTACATTGAGAATGGAGAGACGTCGTTCTACTTTTCCTAAAAAACTTTGGTCGTTCTTAGAAATCTAGTGTAAAAAGTAAAACAATGATAAGTGAAAGAACAATGATGACAAAGAAACTGTGTTATTTCACAGTAGCGGATTTAGGAAAAGAAGAGAACAAGAAAGAACGTAGATTACAGAAATAAGTGGAACTAAAAATTGTGTTACAATTTCGTGAAAACTTTGACAAAGAACGGTATAGACGACATTGATTTGTATAGTTTCCAGAAGTAATGGATTTTTGTAGCCTGTATTAGAAAAAATTGAAGAAAATTCTAGAAAAGTAGAAGTAAATGTTAAAATACAAGCAAGTATTGGAAATAAAATGAAAATTATCCAAGAACAACTACAGGTTGGTGTTGGAAAACCAGATTAAGGTTGTTCACTAAGAAACGCAGGCACGTATTTTAAATTTAAGAGAAGAAGTGTGCGATAAATTTGAAAACAAATTAGCCGAAATAATAGTGGCAAGTTACGTGGAAAAGCGGCTTAGAGTTTTGCAGACTGTTCCTGACATTACCTTCAAGAAAATTACGAATCGTTAATTTCCAGGACATCGTAGTAAGCCTAAGAGGAGGACAAGAAAAAGCGTCCAAAAGCCTTTGGAACAAGAGTTGAGCAAAGAGGAAACAAAAGTTAACTTTATGTAGTCATGCACTGAACATGCCTATACATGGAGCAGATTGCACAGCATTTTATCTCGATGACAAGATTAATGGACTAAGTGTTTAGTTACTGATTGACACGGGTGCGACAAAAGACCATCATTCGTCTTGGCATGTTATTGGAAAATGAGAAGAAATTACCAGTATTAATAGTACGATTTCGAACGGTGACGGGCAAAGAAATACCTACTCACGGACAAGTAAAAGTGACCATTAATTTGGGAAATTGAGTACTCGGATATCAATTACTGGTAGCTGAGATCACGGAAAAAATTATATCGGGAATAGACGTTATAAAGAAGTATAGGTTCCATTTGGATATAAAAAACGATTTTCTGAAGATCAACGGTGAAGCATCTCCTTTTCACCATTCGTCAAAGAAGACAGCCGTGCAAAGTCTTATTGAGTGAAAACGTAACTCTGCCTGTAGTAGGACTGAAAGTGTAGTTTTTTGGAAATGGAGAGGAGACTTGGTTAAAAAGGGACTACTGGTTAACAGAGATATTAGTACGGAAGATGAAAAACACGGTGCCAGTAAGGGGATGTTAAACTCCAGATCCAGTAACGTTGAAAAAGATCTAGGCAAGTCAATGTACGCTCAAAATGTGAGATGCGTGAATTCTAATGAAGCTACGTTGCACCAAAGAAAGTGTCCACAACGTCTATTGAACAATTCTTTCCTCTCTAAATTGCCTAAACGTCAGCTTAGACTCAACTGGCCTAAAGTTGAGGCGTTGATCCAACAGCATCAAGATGTGTTTGCGCTGGAGAAGTAGTTCCAAAGAAAAAACCTAGGATAAAGCACAAAATCAATACGAAGATACGACCAATATCAACGCCGACTTCCACTTTTGGCAAAGATTGGAAGAAGCCAAACAAATAGTTACTGGGACATGGACAGAAAAGTTGTGATTAAACCTTCAAATAGTCCATAAAGCGCCTTTAGTGGTAGTAGATAAGAAGAAAGATGTATCAACGAGGTTTTGGCGTAGACTACAGACAGATTAACAACGCAACGTGAACTCAAAAAAGAGACCCAAACTTGGCTCCTTTACCCCAGAACTGGACGATACGTTAGACACCATGTTAAGTTCCCAGTTGTGTTTCTACGTTGGATTTAAAGAGTGATTATTGGCAGGTAGAATTGGAAACAAGGATCGCGAAAAGACTGCTTTTGCGATTGAAACGGTTAGTGACAATTCGCTATGATCCTTTGCAACGTTCGAATGTTTGATGGAGACTTGCGAGAACTGTCAAGACGTGCTTGGTTTATCTAGACGACGTGATTGTGGTTGGAAGGGCATTTGAAGAACATTTGAACAACCTGAATGAAATGTTCTAAGAAGTACGTAAGGCAAATCTAAAGCTAAGCTCAAAGAAGTGCCAGGTATTTAAAGAGAAGTGGAATACGTTGGCAACTTCGTATCTAGAGATAGTGTAAAGGCTGACCCAGACAAAGTTCGAGCAGTTCAGACATGGCCAAGACCAATCGACAAACATCAATTCCAAAACTTTTTTGTGTCGTTGGAATTGCCAATATCGGCAAACCTTTGACAAACTGCCCAAAGAAAGAGTAGAATTTAAAGGGAACGAAGACTGCAAAAACGTTTTCAATCACCTAAAACAAGCCTTAACCAGTTCACCAATTTTAAGTTGCTAAATTTGTTAATGTTGCTAAAACTAATATAAAATATCATTCCGTTTTCTTACAATGAAAAAAAAATTATGTCGGATAAGCTAAACATATAGCTTACAGCTTACAGAACGTAAAATTTGTCTTTACGAATCTAACATTCAACGTCACATACCATAGAAAGTTTTTATGTAATTTGTTGTTAAATGTACGTTAAATTGACATTCTAAAAAATGTTTTAACCACACACCGTACTCTTGTCATCGTCTACTTTTACTTCTAGTTTACCAATATATTTTTATAAATTTTATGTGTGAGATCTCTGCACCAAAAATATTTAGCAGCTGACTGACATTTTTTTTAACAAAACAAATTATACTAAGATGACAACTTCTTCCGAGTTTAGACCGTGTCACCAAAGTTGCCAACGTTTCGCTCACTTTACAAACAAAAATAATGGTTTTTCCCATTTCTTGAAGTACTTGTGATTCGTAAGCCCGACGGTCTTCTGGGCCATTCTGTTTGTCGCCAACCCACCTATACGGACAGATAGCTTCATGCTTTGTCTTATCATTATTCTGCACAGAAACGTTTTGTTATTGAATCTTTAATTCATCGCGCTTTTTCTTTTTGCAAACCTGAGAATCTAGACTCGGAACTCCATCATCTTACTAGAACCTTGGTTAAAGGAAATATTCAAACAGTTATTAATTGACTACATACACGTGCTCGGTTACCTAATAGCTTTTTACTTCTGAATCTAATCCAAAATTGACATTTTTACCCTACATTCACAAGGTTACAAGATCAAATAGAGAAATTCTTTTGTAAAAACAGTTTTAAATCCATATTCAACTCGACAGGTATATTTCTAAGTCTGCGTTTGCTGAACATGATTTTATTACAGGTCACAATATGATTTTGATAACGTTTCGGTGATAGCAAAATTGCCATGTTGTTCATTAGGAAAATCCGAGAGAGCATAGAAATCATCAAACACTCCAATAACTTTAATCGTGATCATAGTTTCTAGCTATCTCTTCTTTGATTCCCAGTCATTACTCCTTTATGGAAAACACGCCCCTTTTCGACGGTAACCCAATCAGAGTCAAGCTTAACTAGCTGTGACGATATTTCTTCTTTATAAACGGAGACTACTTTTTCTTAAGTCACTTCTATGGAATTTACAATCTGGCTTGGTTCACAAGTACCTAACTCTGTAGTGGTTGTTTGCGGTGTGTGTGTGATTTTTCAAGTTTATCAGTTTTTTCTTACCTTTTTAGAGTTTAAAATCTGGCTTAGTTCACAAGTTAATTATCTAACTTAGATTTCGGTTGCTGGTTTGAGTTCTTCGATTTATCTCACGCCCTGAGTGGGCAAAACGTTGGCAACTTTGGTTACAACAATGACACCATCCAAACTCGGAAGACAATCTCATCTTAGTATAGACTCCGGCCGTGCAAACCTTTGCTATTACAAATCAAATTATGTTAATGTAACATTTTTTATAATCATTTATTAAATTATAAGATCTCATACTGTTTCGATTTTTATTGTTTAGATCCGTGTTTCTCAAAAAATTTGTTTGTCACAATATGCAGTCTCGCGCCGTACTTTTTTATTGTCCGTGTGCTAATCCTTTTCGTATGCCCCTTTTCAACAGTGGATAAAAAAATAATTCCATTTCTAATATAAGTATATACTAACAAATTATTGTACATTTTACAATCAAACTTAACTTGTTTTTGTTTGCATCAAATGTAAAAGACAACGTGTAAAATTAGTAACGAAAGGTAATCACGTAATCAGTAATTTGAGAAAATAAAATAAATAGATAATATAGACTTCTATAAAAATTCAACTGGTTTTGCTTTTAATACAGAAAACTTGATAAACTCACTAATCTTTCTTGTGACAAAGTGCTTCTTAAGTAATTGTTTATTTGAAAAAAGACCTTTCTCCAGATGTCACAGAGACTGGTCAAGTAACCAGAATTAGAATTGCTATTACATGTTTCTTAAAATATTAATTTCTTCATGTCAATGTCCAATTGTTTGGTTCTGTTAATTTGAGATGTAAGTCCTTGCATTATTTCATTATATCGTCAGTAGAGAGCGTTTTTAAATTTGATATATTGTATGAAAAATTAAAATTATTACTGTTCTTGAAGCAAGGTAAATCCGTCTTGGGCTATTTGATACCATTTTTTTCAGCTGTCTCCTTAATGTCGTCGGTCCAGCGTATTTATGGCCTTCCTTTGCTTCTCTTTGTTTCACGCGGTCGCCACTGTACTACTCGGATTGTCCATCTATCATTTTCCTGTCTCGCAACATGTCCAACCTAACGCCACTTCAGCTCCGCCATTCGTACCATCACATCGGTTACCTTGGTTCTTTTTCTGATTCCCTCATTTCTGATGTGGTCCCGAGCATTGCGCGTTCCATACTCCTTTGTGTCATTCTTATTTAGTTGGCATGTCGTTTCGTTAGGAACATTGTCTCTATGCCATATGTGGCTACTGGCCAAAACACATGAGTCTTACTTTCCGTTTTAGATTTATTGGGATATCTTCTGTTCTTTAAGATGTAGTCTAGTTTATCAAAGGCGGCCCAGGTGAGTCCTATTCTTCGGGTCACTTCTGCCTTTGATTTTTATATATTTATATATAATGGCATGGCCTAGGTATATATATTTGTCGTCGTTCATTTCCAATCCCACCTCTTTAGATACTTGGTTCAGTTGTTGTAACATTTTTTCAGTTCATCTGGGTTGTTTGAGGTAAGGACTATGTCGTCAGCAAAACGTAGGTGATTAAGAGAAGTGCCATCAATTTTCACACCTTTTTCCTTTTATTTTAACTTTTTGAAAACATCTTTTAAGACTAACGTAAATAGTTTGGTGAAATGGTATCTCCCTGACGAACTCCTTTTTGTATTTTTATTTTATTAGTGGTTACGCCTTCTTCAATCTTGATATGGATTGTTGCATTTTGGTAAATGTCTTTTATAATTGCCGCATATCTAAAGTCAATTCTGGTGTCTTCCATTGATTTTAGAATAGACTATGATTCTATTGTATCAAAAGCCTTATGGAAATCTACGAAGGGCAGGTGAATGGGTATGTTGTATTCGGTCGTTTTTTCAGTTAAAGTGCGTATCGTTTGAAGGTGGTCGATAGTACTATATCTCTTCCTAAAGCCTGCTTGATCTACGGGCGGGTAAAAATCCAGTTTTTTTGATAGTCAGTTTGTGAGGAATTTTGTGAATAACTTATAGAGATGGGATAATAGGCTGATGGGACGGTAGTTTCCTATTGTTGATGTATCTCCTTTTTTAAATAGGAAGATAACTTCTGCGTTATACCATTTTTCGGGTATTCTCTTTTCTTGCAGACACTTGTTCAGCAGTAGTCCGATTATTCTTTCCATAGTACCTCCTCCAAGTCTCAGCATTTCTGTTGAAATTTTGTCTTCACCGGGGCATCTTTCATTTTTCATTTTTTTAGAGTGGTTCTTATTTCGTTTATAGCTATTTCTGGCATCTTCTCTGATCCTACGTTTGTTACTATTGTAGCTTTTTCCTGTGGTTTTAGTTCTCCGTCTGTCTGGTACGTTTGAAGAAAACAAGTCCGCGTAGAAGTCCTCTATAATTTTGGCTATTTTGTCCGATCTTGTAAACTATTGTTCCTGATTTGTTTCTGAGTTTTATTAATCTCGCTTTCCTTTTTGAAAGCTTAGATCTAAGAACTTTCATATTGTTGTTTTTTTTCGATTGTGATTTTTTTCTATCCGTCTTCTTTCTCTGTTCCATCAGTTGTATCGTATTCGAACTGAGTTTTTGGTTCGTCGGTTTCTTCTGTCTTGAGCATATTTTTCTTTACTGATGTTTGTATACAGGCTCTAATCTTTTCAGTGAGTAGGTCAACATTTCCATCTATATAGGTCTCGGTAGGTTCCTAGCCTTTTCGCTATTTCATTCTGGTATTTTTCTTTATTCGTTTCTAATTCTTCGTTCGTAAGAAAACGTGATGTACTTATTAGTTTATTTCTCTGTTTCCAGGTGTTTATTTTGATACATGCTCGGATTAACGTGTGATCGCTTATTGCTTTAATGCCCGCATACTATCACGGCGCGGCACTGACAATATACAGTAAGGTACGGTACAGATTTAGGTAGGCTAAGACATTTCCGGCTTAAACCGAGCACCCAAACTTTTTAGGTTTGGTTCTTATGGATAGTAACAATTAACGCCCTGAAGATGCAAGCTACAATGTCTTGTGAAACGTCAGTTTCTTTGTTTTAGCTTGCAATCTTAAAAAGTATGCGTGTTCTTCTATCTTGACTTAGATTCATTTTGCTTAAAACTGTAATAAATTATTTTTCCTTTCCTATAAGGGAAGTATAGCATTCGCAAATTTAAAAAAAAAAATTTTTTTGCATAATTCTACGTTCCAAGGTCTTCTGAATCAGAAAATGTATGTTCGACAAAAAATTAGGTGTCTGTGTGTGTGTGTAACGATGTACTCACGATAACTCTCGAACCAAGTGCCATAGTAACTTGAAATTTGCTATGGAGCTGGTTTTTCATATTCTCTCGGTTCTATCAAAAGATGGGTCTGATAAAGAAACCAGAAGAGGGCGTGTCCGCCATTTTAACTACTTTTCTTATATAAATTTGTACGTATGTAAATTATTCGAATTATTTTTATAGTTTCTTATAGAGATAATTCTTTCTAAGAATTTATTGAAATAAAAAAAATTCTAACATTAACAGTTTTGTTGATATTTGATTTATAATTTAAAATGAATTCCATATATAATCTAGGTTGGAATCCTGCCTGCGACGATTTTCTTTAAAAAAAATAAATAAATTTTGGTTCTTGAATAACATTTCTTGTTTGTATATCTTAGAATATCGTTAAACATTCGTTTTTAATTAAAGCTGTGGTAATTGTTACAATTTTTAGAAGTTGCAGCTTTGAACCACGAACCTATTCGTCGGTGTAATTAATGAAGCGTAATAGGGAACTTTGGGAAGACCATTGGCTACACTATACCACGGCCGATTACTTGTAAGTTGCTTAGTTAAAGTATCACATTCGTACGTTTTTAATGTTTGAACAAACTTTTTATGCAAAATAAATATAGCTTGACGTTTTTTTAACTTATAGAACAAAATTATAGAAAACTTGTAAAGTTGAAAACCTATGTACATTGCAATTTTTTCCCACATAGCTATGATTGTTTAACACTGAAAAAACAATTAAAAGCATAATAATTAAGGAGGATACGTTTTACTTATAAATTTAATGTTTTTTAAGAATGAAGTTTGAAGACATTCTAATAGGTAATTGTAATAGAAGTCAATACAAACGTGTACATATCACTTCAAAATGGTTTTATGACAACATAACCTTAAAAAAATATGTAGACATTCCTTCATCATTCTTTACAGGAAAGTCGTGTGTTGACCATACCAGTTTCTTTACACACAAAAACTGTTTGTAAAATTTAATGCAAATTTTACAAACACCCTGTTCTTTATACGAACAAATTAATTTGTTTTATCTAGGATATCAAACGACATTTTAAAATATAACTATGTATCAATAATTTTCTGTAGTAAAAGAATCATATTTTTCAGATTCGTTAAAACACAAAATCTGACTCCTATTAGGTAACTTGAATTGAAAGAAAAAGAAATGACAAATCGCTTTCCATGAATTTTACTCATTTTTTGCAAGCCAAGCAATTTGGAGTATAGTTAGATTCTTCTTTTATAATTACCAATAAATGGAAACGTTAAACTTCTGTGTATATAAATGTTATTAAATCTAGTTATAAGGTATCATAGTTAAAAGCATCCAGTTTTGTATTTATAAGTTATTACATCCGTACTAATTACATCGATACCGTGCAACTGTGTACTTTACTTAAAGTTGTATTTGCTTTCAACGTATACGATTAATTAGGAAATACTATAAATTTCTATTCTATTCTTATACTTCATTTATAATAAATACACAGATAGATCGGCGTGTTTATTTCGGTATTTTCTTAATAAACGTGAAATAAATGTCTGCAAAAATCTAAACGTCTATGTACTTTCTTTATTGCACAAAATCTCAAATGAAAATTTATTATGTAGTGTTATGATATACGATAGTGCTCTGTTGGTAATATATCATTTTTTTAAATCCAATTTTGTTATTAAAAATCCTAAATTTTCATTATCTCGTCATTATATATTTTTGTCTAATCACGTAGCCTTGATATTAATTTTGCTTAACAAAAGAAATAGTTTACAATGATTTGCATGCAATAAAAATTTATTTGCTCATAAGGTATTGTTCATTTGTTAGTGTTATAAAACTTTTAAAGATCAAACTAATTACAATTTGTGTACATTTTTGAAGTTATAACATCAAACCACTATTTTCTAATTGGGCTTATCTATTTATAAATCTAATTCGTAATTAGTGCTTATATAAATGATATTCTGTATGAATGCAATTAAACGTTGCGGTTTATTTCTTTCGTTTAAATTATAGCTACCTAGAATCTGGTTTAACAAGAAATTTAAGTTTTTATTTTTCATTTTGTCATACATTGATTTTTATGTATGTGAAAGATATAAATCGCCTAGCGCTTTTTATTTTATTTTAATTATCTATTAACAAATCTATAAAATGGTAAAGACACTATATTCATAAAAAAGAACGCCTGGCAATAATTTAGAAAGTTAATTATTTGTTAAGATTGTCCCTTTGACAGAACACGTAAACTGTAATTATAATCTATATATACACTCTTCTTTTATCACTTTTCCGGGCGATTGTTAATGTGATACCACTTCTACTTCTTTTATTATGATTATTTACTGTAGAGTGATGCCGTTGACTGAACAAATGTCTATCAGTAATCATCGATGTTATGTAATTAGATCTTAGGATTTTTATTTACATTCCGTATTATTAATTGTTAACGATGATTCTATTATTTATTATATTATGTATTATTCTAATAGTTATTGTAATACGTAGTTACTTCTATAACTGAACAAGTAGCAATTCGCAAACGGAAAGATGAAGGTCGTATACGCAATCAAAACAAAATGGCTTTTTTATATACAGTAGCCTAACAAACATTGTTAATTTTAATGTCTACACATTTCGTCTTGGTAATTTAAGGGGGGTATCGGCATGAAGGTTTTATTCTTCTTCAAGGTTTCTGGGTGGCTAAGCTGTTGAAATAAGAACAGTTAGTGTGAACCATTCTTTAGTTCTTAGTGACTTTTGTATTTTTAATGCTTTTGGCAATGTATTGAAACGATCGAGAAATTACTTGCAAACGCAAGAGCCTTCTAGAAGGCTGTTATCTATCTTCTAGAAGTTATAGCGAAAAGTGAGGAACGATCGAGAAGGATTTCCGTATGTCTATATATAGCTACGAGACAGATCGTAGGTCAGTTATTGTCGAAACGCGAATGCAGCTGTATTAAGAAGATTATCAAGTGAAAATAAATCGTTAGCACGTGTTTGTCTACATAAATAAATCGAGAATAATCGTGTATGTGATAATTAGTGTAAAAAAGTGTGAAATCCGAGGACGTTATCTTATCTTAAGTGATATAAATTATAGTGTAAGTGTTTTTATTAAATATTATTATTAGATTTAATTAGTTCGGTTAATTTAAAAGTGTATATATTTCTAGAATAAGTAAACGTAGTTTTAATCGTTTAAATAAATTAGTTTTTAATAAATAAAGACGCAACAGTGGCGTCAGGTGTTGAGGTATCGAATAGAGACAAACCGTTCGCGATTTTTAGTGTGAATACCATTAAGTTATTTGATATCGCTCCCGTAATTGATTGCGCGATACGCGTGTTTATTTATAAAGTATAAAATAGTGTTTATAAAACTTTTTCTTTTAACAAGTGCGTGATCGCGATATTAATTAAAATCGTTTCCGTACACTAGTGGTTTAATATTAACAAGTGGATCGTTATTAAAATTTTGTGTTATACAGAAACTGCATTTTAAAAAAAGTAGTGTATTTAAACTTTATATTCGTGTTATATTTAAATTTATGCCGGTGACGCGTTCGCAAGCAGTTAAAATGGATGCAAAACTATTTGAATTTCTTGAGTCGATAAAAAATGGTCAAGAATCGATGAATAGAAAAATGGAAGAAAAGTTTCACGAAAATTCTCAGAAGATGGAGGAAAATTCTAGAAGTTTAAAAGAAGAAATACGAACGAGCATAGAAAATCAAATTAAAATTGTTCAAGAGGAAACCCAAGCAGACATGTTAAACTTAAAAGAAGAAATTTGCGAATCTGTGAATGAGAAAATAGAAGCAATAGAGGACAAATTAGAAGACAGAATAAAACTGATTGAAGAAAAAATGAAGCAAATGAATTGCCACGGTGAAGAAAGCGTCACGAGTGAAGATTTAATAATGGACCATCGGGAAGAAACCACACACAAGTTTAAAGTTGTACCACCGAATTTTGATGATAAAGTTCCATGGCCAACCTCTACAAACCAGCTTGAACCCGCAGCTCCTGCTAATGGTTGGAGCAACAAGCAGAAAGCGACGTCTTTAATAGTGTCCCTACGTGGAGAAGCGCTTGGAATTTTACAAACTGTTCCGGACCACCTGCAAGAAAATTACGAACTCTTAATATCACGACTAGAAATGAGATATGGGGATGCTCATCTTTAACAAGTATACCAGGCTCAAATTAAAAAGTCGGGTTCAAAGCTGCCGAAAGTCTTGAGGCTGACATCGCCAGATTAACACGGCTTGCGTATCCTACAGCACCAGATACCTTCTTGGAGCAGTTGGTTATTCAAACCTTCGTAGACGGCCTCCGAGACAGCGAAACACAGCAGACTCTCCGGTTAGCTCGACCGAAGACGTTGGATCACGCATTAACCCATGCTTTGGAGTTCGAGGCGGCGAAACAAGCGTCGCACCGAAGCAGCCATAAGCTCCGTTGTGCTACAGAAATACCCTCGAACTCAGAAGAAAGCATTGAAGACATAGTGCGACGTATATTTCTGGGAACAAGTACTTCGGGAAAGAGGAGTGACAGCTTTGAACTGCGATGAAATAGGCCATGTACGACGGCATCGTACCAAAGCTAAGAAGAGGACTAGAAGAGCCTCGAAAATTTGGAAACGAGGCGAGCGGGAAAGAAACAAAAAGTAATCTCATCTAGTCAAACTCCGGAGGTTACAATCCAAATGACATCGCCTATGGAGCAGTTGCACAGCATTTATCTCGATGGCAACATTAATAAACAAAGTGTTCAGTTACTGGCTGACACAGAAACGACAAAGACCATCATTCTTCTTGACATGTTGTTGGAAAATGAAAAGACATCATCAGTAACAGTACGAATTCAAATCACGACCGGCAAAGAAATACCTACTCGTCAACAAATAAAAGTAACCGATGGTTTGGGAAATAGAGTACTCGACCATCAAGTACTGGTAGCCGACATCACAGAAGAAGTTATCCTGGAATGGACGTGATAAAGAAGCATGGGTTCCATTTGGATATGAAGAACGATGTCCTGAAGATCGACAATGAAGAAATTCCTTTTCATTCCTCAGAGAAGGCAGCCGTGCGAGTCTTGTTGAGTGAAGACGTGATTCTGCCTGCAAGGACGGAAAGTGTGGTGATGGCACGCCTGGATGGAAATCTCCGGGAAGGCTACATACGCGCGATTGAACCAATGGAGGGCGGCTTAGTTGAAAAGGGACTACTCGTTGCCAGAACCTTAGTACTAGTAAAGAAGACGATGCCAGTAAGGATCTTAAACATCAACTCAGATACTGTAACGCTGAAAAAGAAGACCGTGGTAGGCCAATGCACGCCAGTATCACAAATTGTGAGATGCGTGAAGTCGAACGAAGATACGTCGCCGAAGAAGTGTCCACAACATCTATTGGACATTCTTACCACCAAATGCGAAAACCTCAGCCAAGACCAGCTGGCTAAAGTTAAAGTGTTGATCCAAGAGTACCAAGATGTGTTCGCGCTGGAGAGTGGCTCCAAAGGAAGAACTAACGTGGTGAAACATAAAATTAATACCGGAGACGCTCGGCCGATACGACAACATCCACGCAGACTTCCTTTAACGAAAAGAGAAGAAGCCGAACAAATAATTACGGATATGGAGAGAGAAGGCATAATTGAACCTTCAAGTAGTCCATGGGCATCCCCAGTGGTACTCGTGAAGAAGAAGGATGGATCAACGAGGGTTTGCGTAGACTACAGGCAGCTAAACGACGTGACCAAAAGGACAGCTACCCTTTACCCAGAATTGACGATACGCTAGACACCCTGTCAGGATCCCAGTGGTTTTCTACGTTAGATTTAAAGAGTGGATACTGGCAGGTAGAATTAGAACCCAAGGGTCGTGAAAAACAGCTTTTACGATCGGAACTGGTTTGTGGCAGTTCACCGTAATGCCCTTCGGCCTGTGTAACGCTCCTGCAACGTTCGAGCGTTTGATGGAGACCATCTTGCGCGGATTGTCTTGGAAGACGTGCTTGGTTTACTTGGACGACGTGATCGTGGTTGGAAGGTCGTTTGAAGAGCACTTGAACAACTTGAAGGAAGTGTTCCAGCGATTACGTGGGGCTAACCTCAAACTGAGCCCAAAAAAGTGCCACGTATTTAAGAAGGAAGTCCAATACCTTGGCCACGTCGTATCTAGAGATGGAGTAAGGGCTGACCCAGACAAAATCCGAGCAGTGCAAGCATGGCCAAGACCGATTGACAAACATCAGGTCCGAAGTTTCCTTGGGTTGTGCACTTATTATAGAAGATTTGTCCCCGGATTTGCCAATATTGCCAAACCATTGACAAAATTAACCGAAGAAAAAGCAGAATTTAGATGGAATGAAGATCATGCGAAAATTCTTTTAATAAACTAAAACAGGTCCTAGTCACTTCGCCGATTTTGAGTTATCCAAGAGAAGATGGAAAGTTTGTTTTGGATACCGACGCAAGCAATCTGGCCATAGGCGCGGTCCTTTCGCAGGTTCAAGATGGACAAGAAAAGGTTATCGCGTACTTTAGCAAGGTTTTGTCCAGGCCAGAAAGGAATTATTGCGTGACTAGGAGGGAGCTGTTAGCAGTCGTTAAGTCCATCGAACATTTCTACAAGTATTTGTATGGACGAAAATTTTTACTGAGAACAGACCACGCCGCTTTAAAATGGCTACTGCAGTTCCGTAACCCAGAAGGACAAGTGGCAAGATGGATCGAGAGACTGCAAGAGTATGACTACGACACAGAACACCGTGCCGGAAGCAGTCATCGGAACGCTGATGCCTTGTCCAGAAGACCATGTCCGGCGGACTGCAGCCATTGTTCGCGACTGGAAGAAAAAGTCGAATGCCTCCGGAGAACTGCTATGGTTGATGATGAGTGGGAACCTGAGCAGTTACGTCGCGAACAAGAAAACGATCCTGAAATAAGACTACTCCTGGACTGGAAAGAAAGCGGCCGACGACCAACCTGGGAAGAAGTGAGTGCTTTGGGCAAAAATATCAAAGCGTACTGGGCGCAGTGGGACTCCTTGGTAGTAGAAGACGGTCTTCTTAAGCGATCCTAGAAAGTGCCGAGGGCACGGGAAACAGACTACAGCTGGTAGTGCCGAAGAGCAGGGTGACTGAAGTGTTGAAGCATCTCCACGATGGGACATCAGGAGGACACTTTGGCATTAAGAAGACGTTGGGTAAAGTGCGAGAACGATTCTACTGGATGAACTGCAAAGAGGACGTCATGAAATGGTGCCGTAAATGCATAGTCTGCGCTTCAGGAAATGGTCCAGCGAGAAAGCGCAAAGCACCCATGAAACAATACAACGTAGAAAGCCCTTTGGAAAGAGTAGCGATTGACATCGCAGGGCCGTTCCCAGAATCCAGATTCGGGAAATAAATACATCCTGGTGGCGATGGATTATTTCACGAAATGGACGGAGGCTTACGCCATACCCAATCAGGAAGCAGCTACAGTCGCAGACGTATTAGTAAAGGAGTTTTTCTGCCGTTTTGGAGTTCCGTTGGAATTACACTCCGACCAAGGCCGCAATTTTGAGTCTGGGCTGTTTCAAGAAATTTGCCGACTGTTAGGAATTAAAAAGACTAGGACAACGCCTCTCCATCCTCAGTCTGATGGCATGGTTGAACCGATGAATCGAACAATGGGCAAGTACTTAGCCAAGGTAGTGTCCGAACACCAAAGGGACTGGGATCAGTACTTGCACCTTTCTTAATGGCATACCGATCATCCGTTCACGAAAGCACAGGCCAAACACCATCCTGTGTCATGCTCGGTCGTGAGATAAGATTACCATGCGATCTTCAATTTGGGCGAAGACCGGAAGAAGAAGTTGCTGGAGAAGATTACGTCAGCAAGCTAGCCAAGAGGTTAGACGAAGTACATGAAGAGGTCCGTAAAAATACACAAATTGCCAGCGACAGGATGAAAACAAGATATGACGTCAAGGCGCAAAATGGTGGGTTTCAACCTGGCGATATGGTCTGGTTGTATAACCCTCAAAGGAGACGTGGTTTGTCGCCGAAGCTGCAAAGGCAATGGGAGGGCCCCTATGAAGTCGTGCAGCGTATTAACGACGTTATATACCGCATCCGAAAACCGCCCAGAGGCAAGCCAAAAGTGGTCCACGTCGACCGTCTAGCCCCGTTTGCTGGCGATAACCACAATCCGCAAGTTCAGGTCCGAACCAGAGTAATAAGTAGCAGAACCAGGAATCCAATCGAAGAAATGGAGTTCGAAAAGTTTATGAACTTATACGGAGGTTCTGGAAAAGCTGGGTTCGGAGTTACCACCGAGGAACAACAAGACCTGTTCCAGACACAAAAAGATTACGCCATCGCACATTGCGTGAGCGAGGACCTTGACATGTCCAAAGGGGTTGCAGTCGTGTTTAAAAAGAAGTTTGGGCAGCTAGATGAATTACGAAGACAGCAACCGGCAGTCGGAAAGGTTTTAGGACTACGTGGTGACGAACGCTTCGTTTTCTATCTGGTCACCAAGAAATACTCACATGTCAAGCCGTTATACAAAGATCTGTGGCGAACATTATGGTGTCTCAAGAGACAAATGGAGTTCCATCATGTTAAGAAATTGGCAGTACCCAAGCTTGGTTGTGGCTTAGACCAACTGAATTGGAGGACAGTTCGAAACATGTTGGAGGTCGTCTTCCGAGGAACAGGCATTCAAGTGTTGGTCTGTAGTTACCAACCGAGGAGAGTATTGGGTCAGGAAAAGTCCATTGACTGTTACTTTTATGGTCAAGGAAGTTGCCAAAATGGAGGAAGCTGCCGCTATCGCCACGATCCCTTTACCGGTGTCGCATCCAGTCTCCTGTTCTGGGACAGAACAGTCCTAAGAAGGGGCAGTGAAACGATCGAGAAATTACTTGCAAACGCAAGAGCCTTCTAGAAGGCTGTTATCTATCTTCTAGAAGTTATAGCGAAAAGTGAGGAACGATCGAGAAGGATTTCCGTATGTCTATATATAGCTACGAGACAGATCGTAGGTTAGTTATTGTCGAAACGCGAATGCAGCTGTATTAAGAAGATTATCAAGTGAAAATAAATCGTTAGCACGTGTTTGTCTACATAAATAAATCGAGAATAATCGTGTATGTGATAATTAGTGTAAACAAGTGTGAAATCCGAGGACGTTATCTTATCTTAAGTGATATAAATTATAGTGTAAGTGTTTTTATTAAATATTATTATTAGATTTAATTAGTTCGGTTAATTTAAAAGTGTATATATTTCTAGAATAAGTAAACGTAGTTTTAATCGTTTAAATAAATTAGTTTTTAATAAATAAAGACGCAACAGTATGTTATGTGTTCACTCTCTTCCGGTTGTTCTAATAAACAACGTGTTTTATTATTATTTTATCTTGGTGTGATACCAATAAGTAAAACTTCCTAACTCCGCTTCATCAGATTATGGGTCCAGAATAATATAAAGTTAGTGAATTCACACAAGTTAATTTAATTATAGTAAAAAAACATTCTTCAAGTGAAAATTTCAATTTATAATAATCGACGAGCATGGTATCAGGTGGTTTACCTTCCATTGAAAAATTGCTAGGCCGTGAAAATTACAACAACTGACAGTTTGGTATGCAAACATATTTAGAACATGAAGAATTATGAAAATGTGTATCAGGTACCGAAAAAGATATCAAAAAGGATTCTAAAGCAAGGTCAAAAATAATTCGGGTTTAACGAGAAAAGTAGTTCTGCTTAGAACGTTAATTAAAACTAGATTAGAAAACAGTGAAACTGTAGTAGAAGAATATGTGAACAAAATTGTCAGTGCAGCACACAAACTAACAGGCTTAGGCTTTGACGTTAGTGATGAGTGGATTGGAACCCTTTTGTTAGCTGGTTTATCAGAGGAATATAAACCAATGATTATGGGTATCGAAAGCTCAGGAATCAAGATCACTGGAGATTCGATTAAAGGAAAATTGTTAGAAGATGTAAAATGACCGAAGACAAAAAATGAGAATGCCTTCTACGTGAATAATTTTAGGGACAAGAACAAAGGTTGCAATCGGAAACCAAAGGGACCACGGTGTTTCAACTGCAACAAATATGGTCACAAATCGATGAAATGTAGAAAATCAACAGTTAAAAAAGCAGCTGAGAAATTTTATAATTCTTTGGTTGTATTTTGTGCGAGCTCTTTAACCAAAGAGTGTAATCGTACTGACTGGTATGTTGATTCTGGAGCATCAATGTATATGACTATGTGACACGATGGAAATTTACATTAATTTAATATGGTCGTTATTCAAAGCAACGTATATTAAATAAGTAATTTCGTTATGTTGGGGCTACAATTATTTGAGTCCACGGCTGCATATGTAGCAGAGCATTCTAACGTGACGTCGCGACCCCCACTACGAGATTTCATATGCATTTTTAATATGCGAAAAGGCTCTCGCGTTTGTAACCCGCGATGGTGTCAATTCAGTAAGAGCAGAATGGGTTAGCAGAACGTATGAACAGGACAATTATCGAGAAAGCCAAATGCATGCTGTTTGATACAGGACTGCAGAGAGAGTACTGGACAGCTGCGGTTTCCACAGCAGTTTACCTAATCAATCGATCACCTGCTAATGGTCTAAAGAAAACTCCTAAAGAAATTTGATCAAGTAAAGTACTTGACTTACGCCATCTAAAAACTTTAGTTGTAGAGCCATGGTTCACGTTCCCAAACATAAACGAGGCAAGTGGGATTCGAAATCAGAAGACTTGATCTTTGTTGGTTATTGTGAGGACACCAAAGGGTATCGTTTAATTTGACGCAATTCCAAAAAATTGTTAAGAGTCGTGATGTTTTTATAGAAGACAGCAGTCTTAGCAACTTGAATCAGTATAAAAATTCAGTGAAACCGTGACAATTCTACTGCCGAACGAAAATCCAGTGGGAAATGGTTTTGTTATTTAATGAAAAATATGTAGATGATATCTAAACAACTGCAGCTATGCAACACTCATCGACAGACGTCATTGATTTTCCAGAAGATCCCAGAGACAACCAAAACCGAAACATATGAAGGATTATATGTTATATACAGCAAATAGATGTTATCTACAAGAACATTTAACTGTTGATGAAACGTTACAACGGTATGAAATGAAATGTGGAAGACACCGATGCAGGAAGAATACGACTCGTTAATGTCCAACGATACACGGACCCTTACAGATTTATCTCCGGATAGGAAACCTATTAACTGCAAATGGATGTTCAAAATTAAAAGAGATGCTACAGGCGGCATTCGACACTACAAGGCTTGCCTGGTGATCAAAGGATGCGTTCAAAAAAGGAATTACGAAGAGACATATTCACCTGTACTTAGGTACACATCGATAAGATACTTGAATGCACTCTCAGCACAATTCGATTTGGAAATTGAATAAATGGACGCGGTTACCGCATATCTGCAGGGTGATTTAAATAAAAAAAATATACATGGTGCAGCCAAATGATATACAGGGTGTAACAGGTATAACTAATAGTCTCTTAATGGGAGATAGCTGTAATGATTTATATTATATTTGCATTATAAACATAAGGTCCGTTCCTTATAGTTTTTGAGAAGAATTAATATTAAAATTTAAGGACGGTCCTGTCATAGAATGTGAATTCGTAGGAAGAAAACCCAATGAC
Organism: Aquatica leii; assembly: GCA_035610365.1. Classification (NCBI taxonomy): domain Eukaryota; kingdom Metazoa; phylum Arthropoda; class Insecta; order Coleoptera; family Lampyridae; genus Aquatica; species Aquatica leii. The sequence continues at coordinate 44,842,950 of CM069433.1, read as the reverse complement.
CCAATTCATGATCGTTCAGTAGTAAACAACACATACAAAGTGCAAGAATGCCATAAGATTGTTTTGCTTAGTTTTACTTCAACAATATGTTAAACACGTATAGAAACCATAACCTTGATTAAAATAAAATAAGACTATGTAGCTAAAATTACTTTTTCTGGCCATTCAGGAGTCATTGTGTCTATTTCGGTTGTGCGTTACTGTTGATTCGATTTTCATTTATTTCAAGATATTTTAAATACATTAAATTATTTTTGTACTTACGTATTCGGTATTTAGTTTTGTTATTTGTTCAATTTACTTTCATAATTTTTCGTATTATTTACTAATTCTACTTTTTAATTTCTACATTTATCACTTCAAATAACCGATTGACATTGTTACTTTACTTTTTTTTTGTTATTATGAATCTTGAAGTAAATTAAAAATAACCTCGAATTTAGCACGACACCATATCTCTTAAATGTTGTTTATTTTGTCATCAGAAACGTAATACTTAATAGTAAATTTGAACTTGACACAGTTTTAATCATTTTATATCACGTTTTCTTATAACGAACAACCAGGTCCGTAATTATATCTAATTATTACAAAAAATTTTAAGAAAAATTGATGAAAACCTAGACCATATGTTTATAAACAAAATGTGTTGGAAATTACCATATCTACCCTCTATTAAGAGATTATTAGTTATACTTGTTACACCCTGTATATGCAAGCGAGTCGTCAGTGGAATAAGAAATTAGATTTAGCATTGAAAGAATTTGGATTAAGACAATCTAAAGTAGATCCCTATATTTACTTTATGATAGAAAACGAAAAAATGTTATTCATAGCAGTATATGTTGATGATTTACATGGATAAAGCTCATTACTGCGTGGGACTTTATAATTACTTGAGATAACGAAAATGGCAGGATTACAATCGATCAACAGCAAGATATTGAAGAAATTTTGCATAAATGTAATATGGTCAATTGCAATCCAGCGGCTACTCCTGCTGATCCTAATCAAAAATTGACAAAAGATATGTCTCCCAAGACTGACATGGAATTCGAAGTCATGCAAAACGTTTCTTACTAAAAAGCAATCGGAAGCATCTTATATTTCTCGCAAGGTACAAGACCCGATATAGCATAAATTATTAAATTTAACAGCAATCCAGGTAGAGGACACTGGAATGCAGTGAAGAGAATTTTTCGGTACCTCAAGGGAACTTCAAACATGAAGTTGCAATTTTTAAGAAATTTCAATTCTAACTTATCGGGGTTCTGCGATGCTGACCAGTAATACTGACGAGAGAAGATCATGTACTACCTATGTGTTTATACTTCAAGGGAGAGCTGTGTCACGGAATTGTAAACGGCAACCTACTATGGCATTGTTTACGACGGAAGCAGAGTACATGGCAGTTTCTGCAGCTGCACAAGATGCAGTATGGCTACAACAATTCCGAAATGAATTTTTGTCAGTATACTGAGATTTGTTGTGACAACCCAAGTGCAATAAAACTTGCACTTCTAAATGCCTATCGTGCTCGATCAAAGCACATTGATGTTCAACACCACTTTATTCGACACAAAATTGAAGATGGTCACCTAAAAATTAGTTACATTAGCACAGACGAAATCAGTGCATGGTACAAAATAAATATTTTGTGCAAAAGAAATGGGACTTGTATTCAACTAACAAAGCCTATTTCAAGTTGGGGTGTTGAAATAAGAACAGTTAGTGTGAACCATTCTTTAGTTCTTAGTGACTTTTGTATTTTTAAGGATTTTGACAATGTATGTTATATTTTCACTCTTTTCCGGTTGTTCTAATAAACAACGTGTTTTATTATTTTATCTCCGGTGTTATACCAATAAGTAAAACTTCCTAACTCCGATTCATCATAAGCTCGGTGTGTTATATAATGGTTGTTTTTTCTTTGTAATTGGATTGACCGTTTCTTAACCTTTGCTTGAGAATTGTTCTTGTCTAACTTCTTTTGTTACCATATTTGCATTTGCATCATATTACCATATTACCATATTTGCATTTGCATTTCGTTGATTTCTATATTTGTACATATGTTTGCATGTGTTTCTGTTTTCAGGTTTTATTTAGTTTAATTCTCTTACTGGTAATTCGAGGCGATACCTCTACATGCTACTTGGTGCCTTAAAAACAATTTATCTTTTTCTCATTTATAGTTTTACGGAGACAATCAATTTTACGATAACAGATAGCTCCCGACTTTATCGATAAAATCAAAAATAACTAGGGTGCTAATTATGTGCTACTTTGTGCCGTGAAAATAAATGTTGTTGCTTTTATTTGCTGAATTTATGAAAACAAAACCGTTTTTACGATAATACATAGCCCCGTCTTTCTTGATAAAATCAAAATACAGCTTTCTTGTCTAGAATATTTCCCTTTATTACTGTTTCAATATCATTATATTGCAATGCTAAATTCTTGGTTAGAAGTTTGAGTTCTATTTTAGTAAAACATGTTTTTCTTATTTCAGTAATTTTGAAATTATTTTTGAAAACCAATCCCTGCCCAAGTTGTATCAATGTCTATTTGGTTACGCAAAATTGGGCTTGCACGTTTGCATAAACTATAACTGGAAGCAGTAGCGCAGTAGTCTTAATCATGGGGAGCCTATAACACACTATAGGTTATATCCAAGAACGTAGGTGAAAAGAGTGAGATGAAAATACCAAAACTTTTGGAAAACCAACTTTATTTTCTCACCGCACATAAATCACAAAACATTTAACAATGTGTGGGTTTTGAATCTACAATACAAAATATAACCTTTTAGGTGCTTTTTCTTTTAAGATAGTCATTACCTCATTCGCACGTATTGCTTTTGAGAAACAGGTTTTCCAGTTGTAATTAGAACCATAAAATTACTAAGAATCGCACTTCATGCTTTGAGAATCGTTCTTTTAAGTTTGTTAGAAAAGATCTACCCACTGCGAAAATATTGATACCTGGTAATATTTTACGCAATTTTCAATATTTATGTTACTTCGAAGTACTTGATTGGCTGTTGTTCTGGGCACTTTGATATTAATATCAAACATTTCAGCAGTATTAAGTTCGTCAAAAATTGTAATAAAATCATCATCAGCATTTTCACGAAATTTCTTTAGAGACAAGATAACATCTTTAGCATTACTTACGGCTAATGCAAGATCAAGATTTTTGCTTTGCAGAATTTTGCTTAGAGGAAAAGTAAATGCTAGAAGTTTTTCTAAGCACAAAAGAGAAATAATAAATTGCGATTGGCTCACCGCACTGATCAGAACGGATACGGTTGAACTGGAAATCTTATCTTTCCATGCTGACCTTTCCTGAAGTGAAATATAAACAGGTTTCAACAACTGATCCATGATCATCACTGCGTCATGCTTTTCTACCTATCTGGTTGGACACAAAATTTAGACGCTTGCTGTGTGCATCTAGTAGTAAGTCTTTATTCTTGTTTAATACTAATTGTCTTTTAGGTGTATTAAGAAAACATATTTACAATAAGCATCATCTTTGCATAATGAATAAGCAAGCCATTTGTAAATATCTAGCCACGCGTAGTTAAATTTTCGCATTTTGGGACCGAACTATGTGACAGGAAAATAAAAATTTCTTTCTGGAGTCGTCAGTTTCAGTAAAAAATCCACCTTGTCTTCATCCTTAAGCATTTTCTTCTGTTTGTAAAAATAAAGTCTGTATTGTTTTTAGTTATTTGCCCATGGTGTAGAAAATCTAAACATTCCTTCGTCGGGACTGTTAATTGCGATTGTAAATAACAACATTCCGTTAATGGTGAAGTATTAATAGCACTAATCAGCTTATCTTCGCCACTTTGCATTTCAGAGCTTTCATCGATTTTTGATTTTTTCCTTTGAAAGTAGTTCAATAAAGTTAACGTGTTTGATTTTCGTTTTTCGCTCATCGTAAATAAGGCGCTACACTAATAAATAATTTAAAAAAAACAGAATATATATGTCTCTATAGTCATATGTCGTAGCCAGTCATAATAGGACCAGATTTACAACAGTTTAGTTAAAAGAATATGTGCAAAATAAAGGCCAAAACAACAGAAAATTAACATAATATACTGCATATAGACAACAAAAGAAGTAGTAGAATTCAGATTTCCACGGGTTGCATTATTAAAACAATTTTCCATTCTGGATAATTCCCGTGTTGTCCTAATTACACAAGCTGAGCTTTCGTCACATGTCACAGTGGACATCTTAAGAGCCCGGAACAAACTGATTGATTGCGCCGTAAAGTTTTACTTTTATAGATCGGCCTACGATCGATAAAAGTGGTTTCTAAATCTCCGGTAAGGGCAAAGTGGAATCTCGGTTAATATAAAAACGATTTTTAATTATTCCGTGTCTAGTGCTTGTTCCGCCACGGCTGATTTCGAAGATTGTTTAAGACGATTACACCTTTGATGCTCCTTAATACGAATTCTCACGCTTCTACTAGTTTCTCCTATGTATTGTTACCTAATAAAATTTTGTTAATGATTCGGATTCTAGAAGGGATCGAGGTAGCCACAATAAATTAAACAAACGCGTTGGAAGACACTAAATAAAAATAAAATCAAATCAGAAAAAAAATGTTTAATCAGCATAGTGATAATTAAAATAAAATTAAATTGATTGGTAAAATAAAAACTTATTTCGTTGAATTATATTCTGTACCTAAGAAAGAGTGAGAGACGCAAGAACAAAATGGCTGTGATTGATAATTACAGGTGAACTTGTAAGCAGCGATTTTCCGTATTCACTTCGCATTCACGCAACATTCAAATAAATCGCAACTTAGTTAAATTCTTCTAATAAAAGGTTAAAAGCAAAATCAAGACTTGCGCTTCCCGTTTTTAATGTACAAAATCACAGATCTTCGGTAACCATTAATAATAACATCAATAAACGAATCCAATACTGTTATGGTTGATGATTCTTGACCCACTGTCAGATAATCATGAATACATGTACGGATATCGATAGGTGTAAATCCAAAGGTAATTAAGAACCCTAATATAAAGAAATGATATTTACAGGAAATTTCAGAAACGCTGAACCGTGATAAACGGGTTCTTAGGTTAACAAAAACTGGTGATAATGCAAATTTAAATAATGAGAAGACGGGACAAGTAATCCGGCTAAGCCGTAGAGTGTATTGTTGCGAATTTATTTATTAAAAACGAATTTATTTAAAACGACTAAAAATTAGGTTTACTTATTCTAGGAATATGTACAGTTTTAAATTAACCGAACTAATTAAATGTAATAATATTTAATAAAACACTTACACTATAATTTATATCACTTAAGATAAGATAACGTCCTCGGATTTCACACTTGTTTACACTAATAATCACATACACGATTCGGTGTACACTGTTATTTATTTAAAACTCCGCACGTGCTTATCACTTATTTATCTTCACTTGAATAATCTTCTTAATACTGCATGCATTCACATTCCAGCAATAACTGACCTACGATCTGTCCCGTCGCTATATAAAGACATACGGAAATCCTTCTCGATCGTTCCTCACTTTTCGCTATAACTTCTAGAAAATAGATAACAGCCTTCTAGAAGGTTCTTGCGTTTGCAAGTAATTTCTTGAACGTTTCAGTATCTATTCTTAATTTTACCGCAGAAACCCTCAAAACTATGTACAGTGGCACAAATCCGCAAAACGATATAATTTTAATATAGAATAATTGTCCCAATATTAAAATTTAAGGAACCAGCTGTACTCGCGTCACCGTTCTTTCTCTAAAAGTGGGGATTTCCCATAATTTCCTTTCGAACCAACTTATCACCAAAAGTAACTCGCCCAATTTCCGAAATTTTACGAATAATGAACTTAAAATGCGGTATAACTAAAACTAATTTTTATAGGTAACAGTATGAACTACCACAAGAGCAAGGAATGCTATAATGCTTCAGAGGATTTAAGAGTTGACCGAATTTAGGAAGAGTAAAACAATGTTGTGTGTAGACAACATTTTTACTATACGGTCTGTGGTACCTTTGATATATGGTAGATAAGTGAAAGACACTGGTTGAGACCTAGATTCCGCTGTTACTCCTGGTTACATAATTAGATCTTTATTCAACGAGAACAATATTTCAAGCGACAACACATATTATCAAAAAATGTTTAACTTCTACCTACATATTTTACTTTTCGAGAAAGTTTTACTCACAAACATCAAGAGCCGCCATGGCTTTTCACCGGTCGTTGCTAATGCATTTATGGAAGATTTTGAGAATAAAGCTTTATCCAAATTTTATCTAAAACTCAAGTCCTGGTTTTTCTACGCTCAACGAGTTTCTATGTCATTTAAACTCTATTTATGAAAATATTCGTTTAACTATGGAATTAGAAAGAAACTTTTCTTTACCATTTTGGACGTTTTAGTTACTCGAAATGAAAATGGTTCATTACGCATTAAGTTTATATTAGATATATATTTACATGGATTGTCTCATCACCACCCTTCTCAGAAATTATCAGTAGTGAATTCTTTAGTATACAGAGCTATTTCCTTGTCAACCCCAACATCTTCATAAAGAGTTAAATCATCTAACCAAGCTGTTAGTCACAAACAATTACAAAAGAAAAAATATTAAGCGGTCTATTACAAAGTTTACGTCTGCCAAACCAAGGTTTCTCATCTAGGTCTCAACCAGTGTCTTTCGCGAATGTTGCAAATTACTAACCTCGAAAAATTAGGGAATCCATTGAAATAATTAAAAATCCTATTAATATTAACCGAGATTCTAGTTTTACTTTAGCGGAGATTTGAAAACCAGTTATATTGATCGGAGGTCCGGGCTCTGAAGATGTCCACTGTGACGACAGCTCAGCTTGTGTAATAACGGCAACACGGGAATTATCTAGAATGGAAAATTTTATTAAACAAAAGAAGTACTTTAAATATTAATCATTCTATTACAGTTAAAACTTGTTTGCTAGAAGGTTTTAAATATTATTACTGCATAATTGTAGCACATTCTTATCGCTAATCTTATAGTAGACAACTCTTGACGGAGAAACACAAATATAATCTCTTGTTCGTTATCTACCTATAAACTATACTTATAAAACGTTTCTTGATAGGTCAAAAATATATAGTACTCATTTTTGTTTATGACGAAGAAGTTTATACTTAATCGTGGTAATTACGTTCCTAAAAAATAAAGTTATTTTCATTTTGTTGACAAATCAAGTTTTACTTTGCTCGATTGTTTAAGTTCCCAATAAAAAGTCATGTTTATGTTTTGGTAGTTATGATGTTGTAATGTTCATACTTTGTTTTCGTAGAGATAATAAAATCAGCAGTCAAACGACAGTTCTAAAATATAGACACTGATTGTTATGGGCTACAAGCAAAAAGAGAATATACAAATTCCTTAGAAGATCGTAGGTTCCAAAAGAAAAGTGGAGTAAACCTATAGTTAGCGATGCCATACGTCCGAATTTTTTCGGACATGTCCGATAATTTAGGTCTTTGTCCCGCATGCAGGGGGAATCCCAAGACGTCCGGAATTGTTATATTTAGATAAAGAATTAAAAAAAATCAAATAAATATAAAGTTTTTATTAAAAAATTAATGTTACATGCTTTAATTATCATTATTTTTCTTATATTTAGCGCTCCTGGAAATATTTTTCTCACATGACGAAATTAACATTATGTTTACAAGAAAGTCCGGAAATTTCTTCAAAAATCCGGAATTTACTTCGGAATTTTGATTTTTTGATCCGGTAATCATACCTATAGTTGAAATGCGCCACCTTCTACGAATTATTTAGGCGTATTATTGTGAAGCCAGATTTACATGCAACAATACATCAAGTTTGAGAAGCTTGTGGTGCCCTTTCTTATCGAGTGTGAAAATGGTAATAAAAACAAAGAAAAACTGAATCAAAAGCACAACTAACACACAGAACAGGTGTCAGAAAATAATAAAGAGAACGCAGTTGCATAATACAGTTAAAAAAAAGTAGTGCATCAGGCTTACATACGTCGATCAATCATGTAATTTCGGTGAGTTTCTGTTGGAAGTGGTTTAGACTCATCTATTGTAGCGTTGCCCATTGTAGAGGAATTCCACAAAATTTGGGGATTTTATGTAGCTGTATTTGTATTTATTTTGGGGAAATCCTGTATGAACCTACATTACTGTTGTAGAGGAATGTGGAATTTATACTAATAAACCAAAAAAAAAGAAAAATTTTAATTTTATTTGTGGAATTATTAGTAAAATTGTGGATGTGTTAAACATTTCAACTATAGACGTGGAACAAAAATGATGATGGTTTCATGTTTCTCAGGCTGATAGTCTCAAATAATACAGTCTCTCACAGTGATAATTTATTTTTTTGTTTTCATTCAAAACAAACTAGTGTATGTTTATACTTCTACCTTTTATTCAAAGCACGTTTTTGTTTATGCAGTTCTTTAATTTGTATTTTGCATATTATGAATTGTATCTACTTAATGTTTTTATTTATTATAAGTGTCTTTTACAACAGCCATTTTTACGTTTATCATTTATTTACACAGTGTGTAATTGTTTACTTTTATAAAATGTTATCGTTTAGTAAACTAATGAATCAAAAATGTTTATACGCGACAATGATATCATAAATTAGCAATTCGATGTTTTAGTGCGTAGATATCCAGATTCAAAACATTAGTCATAAGGTGAAGATAGAATATCTGTTGTCTGCCAAATTAACAATCAACTTAAAAACGTAGTTTTCCAGTAAAAAAGAGGTATACATTTTTACGAAATTAATGTTTTAAAAAACGTGCGGAAGGAATATTCCGTTTTACGTTTGATAAAACAATTCTACATGGCTTCACGCCAAAATTTATGTCTTTAGAGGTTACACGAAATAAAAATATTTGTCTTTCAAAAAACTTTTGAGCAAAGCGTTTTGTACTGACTTTTGACGAACAATGGAATCTTATATCTATATATTTTACATGTGTGTTTGATAAGTACATAAATTTTTAGCTATTTTGGTCTTCTATTTGTTCTGCGATTATTCAAGTAAGTTTTGGGGTTTTTTTCATAAATGATAGCAGTATCATCTGCAACTAATGTATTTAGTTAAATTTATGTATATTTTAAGAGTGCTTGTTTGTTCTTTACTAATTCATTTAATTATTTGTTATTTTGTTTAATGTTTGTATCTATATTAACTAAATTATACTTTTTGTATTTGTCTAGCTTTTATTGAATTTTTATTAAGTGGTAAAAACGCTGTAGCAAAAGAGCAAACAGATTTTTAAAAACTAATAATAAAAAAGAATTATTAATAAAAATAGAGTAAGCAACTCATTTTGTTTGGTATTTCTCATTTTCATTATATAAAACACTGATATTTTAACAAAAATTAATTATATTTTGAAAACTAAAATTTGAAATCTCGATTCTAAAAACATGCATACTGAAGTTCTTTTTTTCAATTTCACAAGAATGTATTGTAATTATAATTTTAAAAATGATAATAAAAATTAGGGTAAACATAATCAAAACACTAGTAAAAACCTAAACAAATCAAGCTTAATCGTTTCGTCCAGACTGATTATAATTAATAGAATTAAAAGATAACAAGATCAACACTATTATTAAGGCTATGTACATAAAAAATAAGAATTTATCATTTAACAGAAGTCGTTTTTTAATGAAAAAACATGTTAAGCACGTGTACTTTATCTCAGTATTTGTGTATTAATTTTTTTTTAATTTACAAGATACTGAATTTTGTGCCACATTCTGGATATCCAAAGATAAAGTGAATAGTTATATTTAGTAAACAGATGTAAAAATGAACCTTATTAGAAAAACATTTTATGGTATTTATGATTGTCGCAATTATGGTCTTATTAAATTCACACAAAAGTAGTGAATGGAAACAATACTTATTTTAATTTTTTTCTAAAACAAAATACTTGTAATTAATTGTTCTTTTCACGAAAGTATTGATATTAATAATTTCGCGATGGTGATTAATATTTAATTGTAGATAATGATATCATTACTTCTTATACTTATTTTACATTTAGGTCAAAGATAAATAATTTAAACACCCTATAAATAAATAATAAAATTACTTACATATTTTATTCTACTTTAATACTTATTAGCTGACGACGTATAAATAAAGTGTAACTGTATTCATTTAACTCTAATCCTAAGAAGATGACGCTTTGTTTTTTATTAATTAATTTAAATAAGACATATTAGCAAATTGATCTGGTTTAATCTAGTTTTTCTCGTGTGCTAAGATCGTAATTCCTTGGTAACGGAAATACTTCAAGACTAAACAATTAAATAAGAAAATTAAATTTAACTTCTGTATATGATAATAAGAAAAAGTTGACTCATGTCTGTAATAGATAAGTGTTAATGTTAAACAAAAGCTATACACATGAAGAAATACGGATCAATGTCACGAGTAGAATAGGTATTTTGTGGACGAAGCGCAAAAAAATTATAAAGTGAAAAAGTGATAACAAAATAGGTTCAGGTTTAATTCCGCATTCTTGAATGAAACTAATACACTTACTATGATTTGTAATTACATTTATATGGAAATCGTTATCAATTAAAAACTATAAGTAAAATATTTCTCTATGGCCTAAACTAAACTTTGCTAAAGCACTCATCATTTTCTTGATTTAGTTTCAGTCCCGCACCGTACATAAGGGCAAAGTCGTATGGTGCACGACGGCGCCGAGGCGCCGAAAGCGCCGAAAAGCCTCAAAACTCAAAAGTAAAAAAAAGATAAAGCAACAAACAACATTGTCTAAACAAAATTTATAATAAAAAAACCAGTAGATAAGAAATTGTTTTTTATTTGTTTATTTTTTTATTTTCACTCTTTAAGACGAGGGAACCGAATTATTTCTCAAAAATAATATATTTTCCAAATGAGAGTACACAATAATAGTATTTATTCGATTGAATACGTAACATGATAACATGAATTGTGTAAACTCAACAAATCTGATTTTATTCATGTTTGAGCTTGAAATTTGGCTTTCAACGAGCCAACGAGCGAACAATCGGTCGCGATTTCATTTGTTGCCTGATGCCCGATCGATAATGAACTTAGCGAAGTGAAAAGGTGCATGGGGTAAAAGATACCTGTTTTTGAAATTTTAGTTTTTTTTATAGTTTTACAGACTTTATATTGATGTGTTTTGTGAATTAAGGTGAGTTCATATAAAATTTATTTTTTATTTAAGATTTATTCAAACATTAAAAGCCAAAAACTTGCATCTCAAAAATCGTTTTATATTTGATTATATAAACATCATTGTTAATTGAAGTAAATTCAAACAGAATAATTGATAAGCACTAATATTACTGCTTATAAAAATTTATAAATTTTGAAATAACTTGAAATAAGTAATATTGAGAAAATACTTTCGAGTTTGAGTTTGAGACATCGAAACATTTCCATTTTTCATGAATAATTTGTCAATTTGTTTACTAACGTATTAATTTCTTTACAGTATACAGGATGTCAGAAAAATAGAAGAAATTGTCTGGATACCAAAATTTGCTGAATAAAAGAAAAAGAGAAGAAGAACTGGATAACCATGTCAAAATTACGCATTTTTTTCAAAACCCCAGTCTACTTTGCTAAATACTAATAACAACAATAATACAGCTGAATCCCAATATTCTGAACCTGTACTTGAAACAAGTATCAGCAGCAGACAAGAAACTGATCTTCTAGAAAGCAATCCATCAACACCTTCAAGTTCCGCTGATAATGAGAAATCAACACCTTCAAAAATTACCAGAACGGAAAACATAAATCAACTTTCGAAAGATGCTGCACTATGGCCAAAGAAATTACATCCTAATAATATTCAAGAATTAGTAGAACGTGGCCCTGCTCAGTATCAAAACAAAAAGGATATTTATCCGAAAGATAGTTCGGAGTCAGGGCGTAAGTTTTTAAATAGTTACTTCTTTAGAATTTTACCGAACAAAGAAAAAAATGAGCGTTTATGGCTGCTGTAGTCCGAAACAAAAAATTCACTTTACTGCTTCTGTTGCAAAATTTTTAATGACAGCGATTTGAAATCTGTTTGCCTTAGTGATGAATCTGGTTACAATGACTGGCAGCATTTAAGTGAACATTTAAATATTCATGAAAAGAGCAAGTTACATATCGAAAATGTTCTAAAATTGCTACATCTTTTGAACGGTTTTAATAAAAATTAAATAATTAATTATGAAATTTAAAATGTAATCAACAGAGAAACTAAATACTGACAAGCTGTTATAAAAAGAATTATCTACGTGATTCAGTTTTTAGGTCAGCAAAATTTAGCTTTTCGTGGAAGTAGCAATAAGTTGTTTGAGAAAAACAATGGTAACTTTTTAAAATGCATAGAAATGATTTCCCAATACGACACGATTATATTAGAACATACAAAACGCTCGCAAATAAAAGATCACAAAAACTATTTCGGGGATAAAATACAAAATAAAGTAATCAACTTAATCGGTGAAAATATTGAATTCAAAATTTGTATAAGATTTGTTAATTTAAAGAGCACGGGAATTAGTATAGAAGAACATTTTTTATTATTTTGTCCTATGGATCATGTGCCGGGTGAAGGCTTGACAAAATTTCTTTTGTCGGCGTTAGAGAAAGAAGGCTTAAATATCAAAGATTTGCGAAGTCAGGGTTACGACAATGGGGCAAATATGCGTAGTAGGCATAATGGTCTACAAAAAAAAATGGCCAAAAAACTGCAAAATGTTGAGTTCATTTGCATTGTTATATTGTGGTATATTATAAGTAACGTTAACGTTGTTAGTAAAATTATTCAAAAACCGAACTTTGATGTTGCTCAGTGTTGTAATCATTTAAATAATTTGAATAATTTTTTAAAAGCTTATCGCTCCAATACAGGTTTTAATGATCTATTGATTGATGCTAAAGAAATAGCATCCAGCTTAAACATAGAACCTAAATTCAAAAAACAAAGAGGTTTAAGACAGCGAAAAATAAAAAAAAACGTTTTGATTATCAATGTGACGATGAACCGATCTACGACGACACTTTAAAGTTCAAATTTGATAACTGCCGTGGAACTTGTTAAATAATGGCAACATTTACAAAATTTTGATGGGAAAGTTATTACGTCTCCAGAAGAAACTTTAAATTATATAACAATTAACAACTTAGTGGATTCTTTTCCTAATACGTGCATAATACTTCGTATTTTATTAACAACGCAATGCAATAAATAAAAAAATATTTAAGATTGATCATGGGGCAAAACCGACTAAGTAATCTTGTTATCATTTCAATAGAAACGGATCTGCTAAAAGAAGATTTAATTAAACTATTTGCAAAAATTTTGCAGGAAATTTTTATCAAAGTGTACAATCATCAGACTCGCACGGCTACTTTCTCTGACGAATCTTTACTGGCAATCTTATGGGTTATAGAATTATAGGTTCTATATGTATATGAAGATTGTTCATATACAAATGGAACCTATAATTTTTATAACGTTATTTCCAGGATATTTTCTTCCGGGACCTCGATTACCAATATCGAATATTTTCTTTTCCAAACTGCTTTGTTTATTAATTTTTCTATTAAGGTAAATGCTGTGCAAGTGTTCCGTAGCCGATGCAATGCGAATTATAACTTCCAAAGAATGGCTGGTTGATGTTGATTTTTACCCTACTCAACCAACCTCTTGTAGTTTTCTGAACGATCTTAATTTCTGATAGGTTTGTTTTGCTGTTTCAAATTCGAAAGTATGCTTTGTTTTGTTGTCTTTGAGAACGCCTACAAACATTTGGATTACTAATTCTTCTAAGAGCGCAGTAAGATATGCAACCTAAGAAGACTTTTTAGCTATTAACTTTTGACTACCTAAGTTTGTGATGGTAGTTACAATTGTACTGGTTTTTTGCAACACAGTTAGGGATCACAACAATTTGATACTCATTTTATTATCTCTTTTTCTCTCTACTTATCAATCTATAAGATAGTATTGATTCCACCCTGTTGTTTTACATTTTACTCTGCCTCTTTCTAGTTTCTTTAATTCGTTATATGTTCTGCATTGGAAGTCTTTTATAATTTGACCTATATATTGGATTCGTGGGTGTCGTTGTCATTTTTCAGTATATTTGCTCTTCAATGATTGTTTTTAGCAGTTTGTCATGTTTTCATTCATATTAATTCGTACCGTTTTTTTGTTTTAATGAACGTCTGGAAGGTTCGCACCCTAGACGCTTTATTGACCACCTTAGAGGTTAATGTAATAGCGAAGACTTCCACGACCGGAATCTATACTAAGATAAGAATGTCTTCCGGGTTTGGACCGTGCCATTGTTGTTATAACCGAAGTTGCCAACGTTTCGCCCACTTTCGTAAGGGGCAAAACCAGGGCGTGAGATAAACCGCAAAACTCAAACAAGCAACCGAAATCTAACTATGAACTTCTCAAAAGTTAGGTTATCCACTTGTAAAACAAGCCATAATCTAAACTCTGAAAAGGTAAGTAAGAAAACGATAACTTGAAAAAGCAAACGAAAATCGAAAAAAGAACCACTATCGAGTTAGGTAATCAACTTGTGAACCAAGCCAGATTTTAAACTCCGTAGAAGTGACTTAAAAAGAAATAGTCTTTGTATATAAAGGAAAAGTATCGTCACGGATGGTTAAGCTCGACTCTGATTGGCTTACGGTTGATAAGATGCGTGTTCTCGATAAATGACTAGAAAATTTGTCTTTGGGAGAAGGAAGAATCTGAGAGATTTTTCCTGTCGAGTTGAATATGGGTTTAATACCATTCTTACGAAGAAGTTTCTCTATTTGATCTGTAACCTTGTGAATGTAGGGTAAAAAGGCCAATTTCGGGTTGGATTTGGGAGTGGAAATGTCCTTAGGTAACCGAGTACGTGGATGTAGACGATTAATAACTCTATGAATATCTCGCTTTACATAACCATTGTTCACTAAGGTTCTAGTAAGATGACGGAGTTCCGAGTCTAGATTCTCAGGTTAGCAAATAGAAAAGGCACGATGAACTAAAGATTTAATAACAGAACGTTTCTGTGCAGGATGATAATGAGACGAAGCATGAAGGTATCTGTCCATATGGGTGAGTTTGCGATAAACAGAATGGCCCAGAAGTCCGTCGGGCTTACGAGTCACAAGAACGTCAAGAAATGGAAGAGAACCATTACTTTCGATTTCCATAGTAAATTTGATATCTAAGTGTTGATTGTCAAGATGACCATGAAACCAAACAATAAACGTGTCGTCAACATACCCAAACCACACTTTAGGTTTTATAATATTGATGATTCCAAAGCAACCGTTTCAAAGGATTCCATAAAAATGTTAGCTACAACAGGTGATAGAGGAGAACCCATAGCAGCACCAGAAACATGTTCGTAAAACTTGTCATCAAATTGAAAATAAGTAAAGGATAGACACTTATCAATAAAAGGAACCAAACTCAAGTCTTTGCCATGTTGAGACAGAATCTGTTTGATGATAATAAGCGAATCCTTAATAGTGTTACAAGCTTATAGGTCTTACGAACATTGCATGGCCAACTCACACAGTCGGAGGTAGGGGAGGTTCAAGTGATTAATAATTAAGGGCACCAGATATTTTATAATTAACACTTCTGCCTCGATCAAGACAGACGGTCCAAGCTCGTAACGAATTTTTAGGTTCGTAATCCTTGTTACTCTGATGTTCGGTACCACAATAAAAGAGAAAGGTATGTTACCATAAAAGAAGGATTAAACAGGTATAAAAACTTTAATTTAGTAACGTAGATAGTATTAACAAGAGTATATCTAATTCTCAATCCATAAATGCCAGACGTATCGGCAACACACAATACATTAGTTGAGTTGAAGTGAATAGCGAAGAAAAATTCGTAATAAATATCGAAAAAAAAAACCGGTTATTGAATGCTGTTGTACACATTCAATGAAAGTTGGTTTAGCAGGTGCTTGCCGCATGAGTAGGATCTCGAAGAAAAGTTCTTGTCTCCGGTTTTTTAGTTTTAAACGTAGGCCTTATAGAGTTATACTCGTCCCATGAAGGTATTTATCGATATTAATCCCTCATTATTCTTTATTGAATAGAAACATGTGGCCAAAGCGTGGCGGAACGGCTATCAAATTAAGAAGAAATTACAAAAGAATTCTAACAAAACGGATGTAAATATCTTACCCTGTGACGAATAAATTATTTTAAAAACGTAATGAAGTTATAATTTGATTTCTATTACAGAGAATGTCTTTCGAAATCTTTCTTTAAGCGAAACAGGCCATTTTATGCAGTTGTCAGCTTAACGACTTTGTCGTAAAATGACAGTCACAAGAAAAGATCGGCAGAGGGCATCAAAACCGGAATCTAATTTTAATTCAATATACAGGGTATTACGTTATAAAAATTTTGCACGTAACAATAGGGACTTTAGTAAAAAGTGAAGTAGCATTAAAGCTCTTGGGGTTCAAGTTTTATAGTTTCTAGACGTTGAATAAAATGCTGAGAGTTGAGGATGTGAGAAGAGGTTTTACTTGTAAACTCGCAAAGAATGTTGGACAAGAACTTGGCTAGCTTGTAGGTAAAAATTCCAAGAAAGCATAGAAATCATCAAACACCCCAATAACTTCAATCGCGAACACGGTTTCGAGCTATCCCCTCTTTGGTTCTCGGTCATTAGTCATTTATCGAAAACACGCCCTTTCCTTTATATACGGAGACTATTTCTTTTTAAGGCACTTCTACGGAGTTTATAATCTGGCTCGGTTCACAAGTTGATTACCTAACTCGGTAGTGGTTCTTGGTTAGATTTTCGTTTGCTTTTTCAAGTTACCGTTTTCTTTCTTACCTTTTCAGAGTTTAGATTATAGTTTGTTTCACAAGTGGATAACCTAACTTTTGAGTTCTTAATTAGATTTCGGTTGCTTATTTGAGTTTTGCGATTTATCTCACTGATGAAGCCGAAAGTAGGCGAAACTTTGGCAAATTCGGTTACAACAACAATGACACGGCCCAAGCCCGGAAGACATTCTTATCTTAGCCTAGAGGTTCACCAAGCTTAAAACGTAGAAGCTTGCGCTTTAAAATCTAGCTTTTTAAAAATAAAAATTTGACTTGGCTTGATGTTACTGAATACAGGCTTGACTTGGTTTTTAAGCTTTTTTTGCTCCTTTTGCAAAAGTAATCTCTAGCTTTAGAACACGTACCTCGCACATCTTAGCTCACTGACACAATATAAATAATTGATCCAGAGTTAAGAGGTAACCTAGTATACAGCGCGTTTCTGGTGAATGACTACAAACTTAAGAAAAAAAAACTTTTGTGGCTTTAATTAAACATTTTTCTTATCAAGGTTTGGTCTAAAGTGGCCCATTTTCAAGATATTTGCAATTAATTTTCAGGCCGGCTTTGTATATTTAAATATTTGGAGATTGACTTTTAATTTTAACTACGTGGTAAATTCTGTAAGATCTGTATTTTAAAACGTCTATACGTATTGCATTAATTAATGTTCTTTTTTAATTTTCCGTCCTCTACTACAAAATAAATTACAGCAGATACCAATCTTTATTTCTTCGTATTAACACTGACCTAACTTAACAAAATGTACTTTGTGAACTCGATTACGTTTATCTGCGGTTGTAACCAAAACAAGACTTCAGCTTAATAAACATAAAACGTTGCAATGTAAAAAGTATAAATTCTTAATTCAGTTTTCTTAAAACTCAGTTCAACAACTTGCTTAATTTCTGTTTTCATTTCTTCAATTGACTTTATTTGGGAGTATAAATTTTATATTAAAATAATGTTATTTTCAAGAGCTAAAAAACTTGGTAAAAGCTTGACCTGTAAAAGCTTGGCTTGGCAAATTTTGAACTTGGCTTGATTTTTTAAAGCTTGGCTTGATGTTCCAAAACCATGCTTTGGTTTTTCAAATACTTCTTTATTCTGCGCTATGTCAACCTAGTCTATTTTCATTTCCACATCTTGAATGCTTCCATTATTTTTTGTTCCTTCTTGGTAATCGTCGTTGATGTTAATAATTATTTTTTTTTAAAGAGAGCGGTTTTTGCTTGTCGTCGGCTTTCTTGGCAACTTCTTACATCTTTGGTTACTTTGGTTCCGAGGTAACAATTTTTTTTTACTTTTTACACAAGTTCGTTTTTTAAGTGTATGTTTGTCGGAGGTTTTGGTGTATTGCTGCATGTCAGAATTTTAGTTTTTTTCGCGCTTATTTTCATGTAGTGGCATTTTAGAATAGAATTCATTTACGAAAGCGTCCTTCCTAGCTGTTCCTCTGTTTTTGCAAGTAGCATATCTGATCGTTAGTATTTTGTCTCTGTATATTATATTTCTGTTTCTCTGCTCTCGTATAGTTTGTCTATAAAAAAAAATACTGTGACTACAGATTATATGCGGTTGCAAGTACACCCTCAACCTTAACAGTAAACAGAATAGAAATAGAATTTGTATACCCTTACGTATTAAGTGTTAGTTTTAGAGTATCCACTACTCAGTGGCGTTAACTACTTTTTTGGAGATTCAAGCTAAAAAACATCCGAAAATTGCGTTTGAATTTGTACTTAACACAGTTTTTCTTATTGTAATCTTCTAACTTGCGGGGTCCTATTGCATTACGGGATCTGTATACCTCAGTAATTCAAGAAAGAAAGATGTTTATCTTAAAAATATCTATTATTGAAAATTCTTCTAGTTTTCGTATTATCTACTTTTATTGCTGATGCACTGCAGGAACCATTGTAGCGCAGCAATAATTAAAGACGCCTTAACTGTTTTGCACGTAGTTTCTAAAAATGGGTTAATTTATTAAAATATATGTACATAATTTAGATTTGTCATCGTTAGCAGTAGAACCTACAAGTTTTTGTGTAATAGTAAATGCAATTTTGCTACAATTTTTATTGCTGAAGAATGCAAATATTCTTACATTATTTCAATTATTCTTAAAGAAAATGATACATTGCATTACTAGAAACGCTCACGGTTGCTTTTTATTTCTAAACATTTGCAAATTATGATAATTACATTTTTGCAAAATTAAAATATATTGATTTATAATACAATTAACATGTTTTTTTAAATATAATTTATTTTTATATTTTTGTAATTTTCACGAGAGCTGAGATTTGCATTTTAAACATGGTAAACATAAACATTTATACGCAGATACGTCTAATGAGTGTTAAAAATCATGTCTACTATTCGTTTCGTTCCCATTATTACATACTAATTAAATTTTAATTATTCGTAATTATTAAAATCGTTAACGTCTAAAAATAATATTGCATACGCAATTAATTGATATACCAAATTATTTCATGTAAAAAAAAACAACTGTGAGAGACTAGTTAGAAACTTCATCATTAATGTTTTTTTACAAGAATTCGGTATGATTATTAAAAATATTTTTAGAAATTTATTTTGATATTTAATTAACGACAAGAATACTTACTGTAGAAAACAAACATATTTGTTTATAAGTCAACGAGTGTACATTATAAATCAGCCCTTACGAAAATAAGAAGAGTTGTCTCAGTTTTTTGACTTGACAGACAGATTAAATGATTACAAAATGCTAACGATCATTAATTTAAAGATGATAGACACATCACCACTGTTGTATATGCAAACGAAGTGCTAATTGACGTTATCAAGCGTTTAAAATAGTGTGTTGAAAAATGTTACGTGATTAGTGAAAATATGGTTAGGTAATTCAGAAAATGCCGTTTTCGATAGCTAGACTAAGTTATCTCACAATGTGCTTCTAATTGTGCATTTGAAACTCACAGATTCAATCGAAAAGTTTTAAAATCAAATGATGTATCGATTTTGGTAAACTATTTCACATATCTACGTAACGTTTTTGTATACGAAGAGAACTTTTAAAAAGTTATTTTTAGTTTCAAAATCTAAAATACCTTATAGTGTTTATTTAGGGAATTGCAAGCCTTGGCTTGGAGTCAAAAAGTAGAAATAATAAGTAGCAAATTATTTTTTTTTAATTTTAAGCACAAAACTAAAAATATACTGATATACATACATACACAAAGATCAGACATCAACGTACGATGGAGATAACTATTACTGTATCAACAGATTTAAGAAATACATAGCATCATATCGTACACTGAATTAACAAAGACATTATTTAAATCAAAATATGCAACACTCACATCACTAATTGAGCAGTGACTTGCTCAACCTTCTTAGAAAATTAAAAAAGACGAACAAAACATAAGAAATTTTACCAAAAAGTATTTTCCAAATGACGCCGTATAGTTCTCTTCTAATTCATACGTAGCAATGCCTATACGAGATAGTGTTTGCCACAACACTTTTCATTTGGATTTTTTACTGTGAATGTGTAAACCTCATCAGTATACCCCAGTGCTGATCAGTCCAAAAAACGAAAAAGCTGTCCATTGTCTCTGCTGGTGGTTTGCGCAGTCACAATAACAAAAATTTGCATTTTATTAGTAAAGTTAGTGATTTTACTATTTTCAAATAGACGGATAAAAACTTTACTTTGATCTAATATTACCGTAGTTTTATACAATGAACTTTATCTTCATTAATTATAGATACAATAAATAAAATTGAATTAAATTACACGATCCAAACGTCACTTTTATTGATTAATATTAAATCCTATTTAGTACTAAAACAAGTTTATACAAACGAACGATTTATACATTCAGAAAGAATATTAAATATGCCTATATATTTTTATAATTTAAACAGCACACAGTCTATGTAAAGGCAACATATTTGACATCCATATAATGTTATTCTAATATTTGTTTAAAACTTCTATTCTTAAACTAGTATATATTTATGTTCCACAATCGTATAACGGCATAAAAAATAAAACTAAAGAGTTAAAAATAAAGACACAAAACACAAATATTTTTCTTCTATATCAATATTAAGCATTTACACGTCATCAAATCAACTGTCAACAATAAGCAAAAACCTATGTTATTGAAACATTTATGTTCGCGCTAATTATACAATTGTTTAAATATTTTTCAACAGATTTGAAAATGTACAATAATATGATTTTCCAAACTGAATTATTTAAATTATTCAACACATCACATACAAATTCAATATAACTACTTTATTATATTTTTTTAATTATACTTAAAACGTCTGTTAATAAGATTATAATTTTATAATGAAAAGGCTTTTTTAATCGCCTTAAAATTGTGTTTGTTCATTGTTTGAAATCTTGCAAAGCTTTTGAAATAGTGCTTTCGTAATATAACTAGAATACAGTTTTACGATTTTTTAGTTTATGTGTAACACAATTAAAGAACGCACAATAGATAATGTAACATGTTATAGAGAAATGTATTTTACAACTGGTTTACTACTTTTTATTTGTTTCAGGAACTTTTATGTGAACATTGAATTTTTGGTTGAGTGTGGTCTTCAAGTCACTACATTCATGCTATGAGTTGTATTGCAGCAGCTGTTTTATTAATTCTGTGTCTTTGAAAAGTTTTATTTTAGGTTCCAGAATAGATATCCTACTAGACTATTGCTAAACATTCTCATAAAACGTGTATAGAAATTTTATCAGGCTTACCAACATTTTCACTCAAATGTGTGTGTTTTATCTCGGAATTCGACTAAAACCTTGTTCAAATTACATACAGTCTGAAACATTGATCAATAAAAAATAATATTATAGTTACATTCGCTTTTTACTCATCGGAAACATGTTTTAATATTTTTTGTAATTTGAGTATGGGATCGTTTTGTTCGTATTTCAAAGAACTTAAAAATAAGCGAAAGTTTAAAAATTAATCACGTTAGATCGAAAATCGAACAAAAGCAGTCATAATTGTGTATTTAGGTCTAAAAAACGACTGTTTTTGTTAAATTTACATAACGGTAACAAATTGTTCAATGTTTGCTTATAACGACTTACTGTCAACGCCTTCTTTAGACAACAGTGAGTCTTTGTAGTGCGACATTATAGAAACTCAACGAAAACGATGTTTAAACAAGTTTTGAAGCTTAAAGTTTAGCTTTAGACAATATGAAGCTGTAGTATTGAAACCCAACAAAATAGAGACAAACTCTTTTTAGAAACGTTTCTTTAATTTCATTTTTGCGTATTGTAATTTGACGATTTTTTAACTCAAATATGCCTAAAATTTTTACGACGGTCAAGCAGTGTCTTTTGTTTTAAATCTATAAATTCTAAACACAAGGACTACAAAAAAGTTAAAAAGTCAAAGTAATTTTTGGTAAGGTCAAGAGAACCCGACCTATATTTAGGTCGTTAGGAGAATGGGCTATGATATTTTTATTAAACAATAATTTATTTTCAACATTTTACATAAAAGCCGAGGTTACATCTTTGCCATCTAGTAGTAGTGAAACATTCTCGAAGTTATTGTCAACTTCGAGAACGTTTACTGCAAGATGTAGAAAATTCTCGACACAGATAACAGAAATATATAAAAAGTATTCAAATGATGCTGAGGTCAGTTTTTCAAAGTCGGAGGTTAAGAAGACGGTCTGTTTAAATAAATAAGTGGTTAACTTGTGTTCTAAGATAAATAGATAAAGTGCCCGTGCCAGTGAAAAATAAATAGTATAACGGTGTATCAGTTTTTAATATAAAGAAATACTGGTTTAGATAAACAGAAGTTATTCGCGGACATTCTTCGAGTGATAAAATATATATAAATTATTGTAAGTGTTTATCTTAAATATCGTTAGATTTCATTAGTTACGTGTAGTTCAAATCGTGTAAATATTTAGTTTTAAATAAATTAGTATCGTTACAGTAGTTTTGCTATGACAGTGCATAGTGATCGATCCTGTCATATCAAATTTTCGAATTATTTTTTGACTGGGTCGTCTTCTGAAAAAACTTCTTGTTTCTTTTTTATTTCCAAGTCTATAGCTATATGTCGTCTAAAGGTTAAATGATCTATCGTACTATTGTTATATTTATGTAACTGCCAGGCTTTGTGTACAGCCATATTTACGCATTGTGATATTAACGGGAAGTGCCATTTTTCCTCTTATCGATGTTCTGAAAAGACTGAAATTCTCATCGCAACGGTCAACGCCGCCCATATGGGCATTATATAATCGAATAATCATGCACAATTTTTTTTCTCTCGTTAAGAAAACCTTTTAACGCTGTGAATAGGTTGCTTCTCCGTTGCGACTACTTTGTGTGAGCTGCACATTTTGTTCTCAAAGTGTCCACGACGTTTCTTTTTCATATCTAATGAAGAAAATTGATTCTTTGGAACCCTATTGGTCCTAATCTTTCCCGTTCCTCGTAAGTTTTTCTCAGACAGTAAATTAAAAAAATTATCAAAATATAGATTAAATTTTGCAACTGGCTATTTTGATTTCAGAGCAGCATCATAGGTAAGCACCACGCCAGCACCTACACCAAGATGTCAATATTTTGTACCAGTAACACTTAATACTCCCTGATAGACTCGAACCAATTGACATAACCTAAACGAGTACTTTCCATCCAAAACTTGTACCAATAACGAATAGGCTCACTAATAACTATTAATGGATTGCTTGCATCCATGGCACCGGTAATAAGGAGCCATAGCTTTGTTGGCGCTGTGGTGTTCTTGTAATGATGCAAAATTTAAACATTTCTCATTAAAATTTGCAATTTTGCAAACTTGTCGCTTCTATTGGCATTATTGTTGTCTATCAAGGGAAAGTTATTCATAAAATATTTGAATCTATTTCTTGATATTGCGTTAGTGACCAGCTCATTATGCGTATCTTTTTCTCAGAACATTCGCCGGCTTGGCAGCTGAAATAAGTGAATCTTATGAGTAGTACTTCTAAAAAGCATTTCAATTCACAGATCAAAATATTGTTAAATTTATTTTTTGGGAAGCATATCTATTCGTCTCTGGTAGTATCAATTCAATAATGTCGACATCAAAAAATATTTAAAATAATTGCTTTGGAGTCAATCATTGCAATTCCATGCTATTATCAGCAAGTTATTCTTCAGTATTATAAATTTCAAATTCTCCACGCAACTATTTGTATACGCGTTGGTTTTTTTGTTTTTTTTTAAATTATTATTCGTACTGGTAGAAGAATCCGGTTGTAACTGAGCAAGTAGAATATCATCTTTGTCAAATGCTGCTGTGTTATCCTGCTTGAATAAACCTTATTTTGGCAGAAGCCCTTAATTGACTAGATTGTAGATTGTTAGGATGAAGATGGTCTTCATCTCCAAAATCTTCATCAGTAACGTTTCCACATAAATTTTCTGGAAGTTATCTCGGTTCCAGTTATCGTCTTCTATCATTGCTAACGCCTCCGTTAGCGTTAAACCTCTAAAATAAATTATTTTTATCAAATTTACTGTTATATCAAATGTAATAACTTTTGCAACCAATCTAGCGTCCTACACATAGTACGGACACAAATAAATTACTGTAAATGGAAGCAGGCGAATCTAACCTCACATTATTTAGTACTTGTGAAACTACATCATTCAGGATGCAATAACTAAATATGCGGGAAATATATTCTAATAATGGTAAATAAAACTCACTCTGTAAATCTGATGTGACTGCGTTCCATTTTTAGGAAAGTAAATAATCAGTTTACGTTACTGACAGCAGAATTTCCTTCGTGCTATCGGTATTTCTTAACGCAGCACACTTGTTCTAAACACAAATTATAGATGGTGGCGGTAGCAAGCGATTTAAAAATAATTATTTAATTTTAAAACAACGACTTACATATAGGACTATAGGCATATCTGAATTTAGAAAAAAAATGTTTGTGCTGCAATAAGGTTTATAACATATAAGATTTTGCAATAGCTTTTGCAAGAACAAGACTTGACCCAGAACGAAATCAAACTCCATCAAAGAGAAACTTGCAACGTTGCATAATTCGAAATTTTAAAATGAACAATTAGAAGATTTTCGAAAAAATGTTAACACAATTCATTTCTACAAAAAATTGATCTCAAAAACATTTAAAGAATAGAAATAGGACAAAACAACTGTTAACTGGTTTTTAATAATAGTCTGCAATATATAAACTTATTATTGCATTTGCGTTCACTATCTAGCTAACAACTTCATAATTTCTTAGATGAGAATCTACTTCGTACGTACCTTTGATTTTGCGAGAGGGCGTTGGCTTTAGATTTTACATATCCTATATCATAGTTTTTAACTCTAATTGTATGGAATTTACTCAACCGTTATTATTTTAAATAATTTTCAAATCTTGTAGTTATGTGAGTCAATTGATGCGTTTAGTTAGAATCAATCTTCATACATTTTATTATATGTCTTTGACATCAAACTTACAATACCAAACCATTTTTAACATGAAGTTTGAGCAACATAGTTTTCTAGCAAATTAACCACGATATCTTGGTAGTTTTCACTCTTGATTTTCCATAAAATGTTTGCAGACATATTTAAAAAAAGTCTATGCTGCCAGCTCTAAATCATTCATGATACGTTTAAAATTTTCATTTTTGACTCAACAAATATTTCTTCGCGAACTTTAGCATCACATTGCTTTGGAAACTTATTCCTTAAGTAAGATAAGAACGTCTTCCGGGAAGACGTTCTTATCTTAGTATAGACTCCGGCCGTGAAAGCCTTCGCTATTACATTATTCCTTAAGTATTTAAAACAAATGTTTTCTTTTTCTAGTGTGTTCACAAACTGTTAAATCAATCCTAATTTGTGTAAAAGAGATAGGAATCATCAAATTAGAATCCACTAACGCGTCAAATTTTATATTAGATTTTCAAGGAACGATGTTGGTCCGTAGTCTTTTATTTGAAAATGTTGCTGAACTGCTGGCTATCCCATATACACAAAAAACAACAATAATTGGTAAACCCTCTTTTCAAGAATTAACCTTAAGGTCACAACAGATTTGCCAAAGATGATTTGAATATTGAATGAGATTTAATATAGTTGACAGACTGTTATACGTTTTTGTTTTGTTTGTAAAATGAGCCATGGAATTGATGGTTTCGAATTTTCATATAAAGTAAAACGGCTTTGATCCTTGTTTTCGACAAGTTGATAAACAATTGCTATTCTGCAAGGTTGTACTCAATACTCATTTCATACAACAGGTAATTTATATCAATACAGTAACTTTGTAAAAACAACTGAATTCTTCTAAAAGGTTTTATTCTTTTAATTGAGATTCCAAAACTTTCTTTGGTTAAACCCAAAATTTGGTATTAAGTCATTGAGATCTGATGAGATGGTTGTTAGAAGGAACATACGTCGGATCGCTTAAAAATGACATTCTAAACATAGATTATATTTTTTTGTCCGTGGAATTTGCAATGCATTGCAGTTGGAAGTTCACAATCAGTTCTTTTGAAAAATGTCTCAGTGACGTAGCCAGGCTATTAGTCAGGGGGAGGTCTATTTAGAATATTTGTTTACCTTATACACAGACTAAAAGGTTTCGAAAAGAATGTAAACATTTCTTATACTTACACATTTATTGAAAATAATTTAAACTAATATAAATTCAATGTATGCTATGTCTTAAAATATTGAAACGTTCGAGAAATTATTTGCAAATGCAAGAGCCTTCTAGAAGCTGTTATCCATCTTCTAGAAGATATACCGAAAAGTAGGGAACGCTCCAGAAGGATTTCCGTATGTGTATATATACCGACGAGATAGATCGTAGGTCAGTTATTGCTGGAATGCGAATACAACAGTGTTAAGAAGATTATCAAGTTGAAATAAATAAGTATCGTTAGCACGCGTGTGAGATAAACCTACCGAGAATAATCGTGTACGTGATTATTAGTGTAAACAAGTGTGAAATCCGAGGACGTTATCTTATCTTAAGTGATAGTGTTATACAACGGTTATACATAAATATACTGTAAGTGTTTTCATTAAATGTTATTAGATTTAATTAGTTCGGTTAATTTAAGAGTGTAAATATTTCTAGAATAAGTAAACGTATTTTTAGTCGTTTTAAATAAATTAGTTTTTAATAAATAAAAGACGCAACAATATTATACAATATTCATAATTAAAGCATAAATCGTCTGGACTTTTGTTCAGGCATGATGTCTAAGACAGGGCTGATTTTTAATCTCCCAGTGTATTGAAATTCTTTTGTTTCCAGTTTCATTTCGAGAAAGAGTTTTCACTCGTTTCATTGTTGAAAAGGAGCGTTCTACACTGGCTGTTATTACAGAAGAAAAAATTCGTTGCTCCTCTTCCTATTTCATTGTTGAAAAGGAGCGTTCTACATTGGCTGTTATTACAGAAGAAAAAATTCGTTGCTCCTCTTCCTATCTCTTATGCCTTACAACATCTGGTCTTTTATCCATTTCCGGTGAAGTTTGCGATACTCGGCCGTTTGCCTTACTGAACTTAGATCTTTCCCTCGTTGTATCACTCTTTTCTCTATGTTTTCCTCCCACGTCTCACGTGGTCTTCCTCTACTGCGTCTTCCTTCTGGTCTTGCTTCTAATGCCTGGCTTGGATATCTGTCTGGTTGCATCCTGACTTTATGTCCGAATAATTTTAACTGTTAGTTTTCTATTTGGCGCATTATTGGGTTGATGCCTAATTCCTCTCGTATGACCATATTTCTCACTCGATCTCTTTTAGGTCTTTGTGTATTTAATTTTGCATTCTTCAACTCTCTGATGCGTAATGTTGGTACACTCTGAGTTTTGTTGGTATCCTTACTTCTTTTTTAAAAAATTACTGTTTTATTCAGTGCGGACCTTATTTGTTCTATGTAGTATTTCTTCTCATATTTTCCCAGTTTTATTTATTATTGTTCTCAGCTAATCGTAATTTTCAACCAATTCTAGTTGTTTTTCACTACATAATATTTGTGTATCATTTAATGCTTGCTTCTTTTTTATGAACATTACTTTACTTTTGTTTGTGTTGATTTTCATCCCCATCTTTCTAAAACTCCACGCCATTTACTGACTGTTTTTCTGCTCATTCGACCTGTAGCACTATGTCATCTGCATATACGAGGCTCTGTATTGATACTGCTTGTAGATTTTAGTTTTCTATTGTTACTTCAAATATGGGGTCCTTGGATTCTTTTATTATATGGTTCATTACTGCTGTAAATAAAAGTGGGCTAAGAGAATCCCCTTGTGTTATTCCTTTTTCAATTTTAAAACTTTCTGACTCAGTCCCTTTTATACGCACTCTTCCTTTTGTATGTTCGTACAGTTTTTCATAGCTTGCTAGAGTTGGTTCGATACATATAAATGGGTTAGTGCTGCGCAAATGTTCTGCTTGGGAATTCTGTCAAAGGCTGCTAAATACAGTCTTTTTTCCATAGTAGTTTTTAGTACAATATGTGGTCTTGAGTTTGTCGTTTCGGTCTAAAAGCAGCTTGCTTTATTATTAGTTTTTTTTCTATTTCTTTCCTTAGCCTTCTTTCCAATATCTGGGTGTAGATTTTTTGCATTACAGATGACAAACATATGGCCCTATAGTTACAGTCATTGGTGTTGCTTTTTTTATGTATGGGTACTATGATGTTTTCGTCCCCATTTTCTGGTGCTTTTTCACCTTTCTAGCTTTGTTGGTATATTTCTTTTATCCATTTTTTTGTCTTTACTCCGCTATACTTAACTATTTCTAGTGTTATTCCATTTCTGCTTGCTGCCTTTCTTAGCGTTATCTGCTTAATGGCTTGTTCCACTTTTTCTATCTCTATCTCTCGTTCTTCTTTCTCTAATTCTTGTATTGTTTTCCATAAATTCCTGACTGTAGTATTTTTTCCATGCGTCTAGAATTTTTTTTCTTCTACTTTTATGTTATGAGTTTTATATACTTTACACCGGTTTTCCATATTTCCTTCGTATTTTGTTTATTGCTTTCTAGAATTCTCTTGCATTATTAGTATTACATTTCGTTTCAAGATGTTTTCCTTAGCTTTATTTCTTTGGGATATATATAGTATCTTTCATCTCTTTTTTATACTCCATTTTTAGTTTTCAGCAGCTTGTTCTAGATCTCATTTTTTAAGGCTTTATTTAGTTTAGTTTGATATGTTTTCACTATCTCTGGTTTTCTTAGTTTGTTTATCCTTATCTTATGATATTGTCTAGTTTTTTGTGTTTTTTTTTGCATAGAATCTTGTGTCAGCAATATCTAATCTATAGTTCATGCACAGTTCAGTTCCTCTTATTATCTTTATATCTAGTATAGTGTATTTTGTTTCTCTATTACATGTGATGTAGTAGTCTATGCTTTCTGTCGCTCTTCCAGCTGTGCGGTATGCAATATTGTGTAGTTTTTTGTGGTTGAAGTGGCTATTCCCAATTAACAATTGATTTTGTATGGAGAATTCTGTCATCGCTTTTCTCTTGTTGTTTACTACAGTTTTTTTGCCATATTTTTAATAGTACCATGGCCAATATTCTGTCTGTTCTCTGTACGGGCATTCCAAATTCAATTTATGAACACATGTATGGTTTTATTTCTTCCCTTATTGATCAGTATTTGTAATTCACTTATGAACTTCTCTTTTTCTTCTTCTCTTCGCGTACATGATTCTTGCATTTACTCTTTCTCAGTGTGTCATTCTATGAATCGTGATACCTCATGTGGATGATTACCTTAACGATGACGGCCCCGTTAACTTGGCACAACTGGAATCAGATTATATCCTCCAACATTGTGTCGCCAGAGTCTCGTTTGTTATTCAGCAGAGGATACCGCGTGCAGGTGAGGTTGGCATTTGAGCGCCTAGATGTTGGTGCCACATCTTAGCCTTTAAAAACTTGTTGCATTTTCCCAAAATCTTCAATACGTCGATACCTCTTGAAATTTGGGTATTGTCCTGGTGGCAGAACACTTTAAAATATTCAGATAAATTTTGTAACATGTGAGTTTTTTCCGTGAAGTAAGTCCAAGTAAGAAAATTTGAAAACTATTAAAAACGTTTTTGTGTCTTACGAATATGTATTTTCTCTAAACTCTCAATAATTTGATCCACACAAGGAAAAAAAGTCGTTATTCGATAATATTTTTTGGTGGATTCAGTTTCAGAATTTGCTGTTTGTGTTTGCTTCTTATTTATTCGAGAGATTTATAAATCAGTACCAAAAATATATTTCATCAGTTTTGAAGCTTTTTAATAGATATTCAATGTTTTCATTTTTTCTTATAATCCTTAGCGTCAAAATGAGTTGTAAGACATATCTTGTGGATGATGACAAGTCATGCTGTGGAGATTGAAGAAACAGTAAAAGAGGAAGTGTAATGCTAAGTATCTTCTCACACACTAACAAAAATATTAGGAAAGCGCTTTTTCCGATGGCTGATAAAAACGTTGATGCAACTCTAGAACTTTTACTTGCAAATTTAGACATTTTTTCAAAACTAGTACAAATACTTATATTCTAGTAGTTCCACAATGTTTAAGAAACTATTATGACGTTCTATAAATCTTATATTTCAAAGAGCAGTCTTCTTTTTTTTGATAAGTAATGTACAAGTCTGAATTACATCTTTTAATATTTGAGTACCTTGACAGTTCTTTTGGAAAAATATACATACCTATTAAATCACATTCAAGGTATTTCTCACTCTTCAATTTTTACAAAACTT
The DNA here is from genome assembly GCA_035610365.1 of Aquatica leii. Lineage (NCBI taxonomy): Eukaryota > Metazoa > Arthropoda > Insecta > Coleoptera > Lampyridae > Aquatica > Aquatica leii. The sequence goes on along the minus strand of CM069433.1, from coordinate 44,812,198 downwards.
AAGTAACAGTCCATAACTTGGTTGGTTCGCGCCAAATGGTCGGTATTTGTGACAGAAAAACTCTGATTTTTTGTTCCACTAAGTTCATTTGATATAACACAAAATACAGCATATATGGTATCCATGTTTTGTCTTAATTATTGATTTTGAAGTCATAATCCACTTAAAGGATTTTTTGCGAGTTTGTAATATGTAATCTACAAACATAACAAAACTATCCAGAAAATTTTTGCAGGTTCTTACACGGTTTTCTATTCTTGAAAATCATACATAACACAACTTGTGAATAATGCTTCAAACTTTCTGAACTAGGTGACAATCTGTCAGACCGCGTCAACAACTGAACTATAAACGAATCAGTATGCCGACTGTAATCTTTGTAGAGATCGTTTCAAAACTAAAGAATGTCCGAATGTCAGTACACTATCCAACTGAAAAACGTTTGCAGTTTTGATACGGCGTTTGAGGTGTGCATATTATTAATAAGTTCACGCATTGTTTACAGCTGATGTTTTTAGTTAGAATTTATTTTGCATGATCGCAAATTCTGAATTTATCCGACGCGCATCTAACAATTCTTTAGTTTTGGAACGATCTCTTTCTGCACATATCGATTCCAGACGTTTTCATTTTAGTATCTTTCGCCATGACTAATTTATTAAAATTATCTACTTCTCTCTGGAATGCGTGACGTCGTATCCTTTGTAGTTGCCGCCGCTCTTCACGGAATAGCCGCAAACATGCTCGATCTTGTTATAATACTTTTTTAATTTTAAATGTTACGTTATTTGGGAAAACAGATAAAAATGTTAGTTTGAAAATTTGACGTGATGTGATACCCTATGTTACAATACAATTTTTATGTTTAAAACAATGCGAAATACTAAAATTTCATATTGTTAAGTTAGTTGTACAAATCGTGTCGGCTAGTTAGTCAAAAATAAATGCTACTAAGAACAAAACACAAATAAAGCTTGTAAAAATGAAACAAAACAATAAAAAACACAGGCTTGGTACAAAAATAATGTAGTTAAAGTAGTCCATCCTGTAGAATTTCGTAAACAAAAACTAAGAAATGTAAAAGGTAATTTTAAGCAAGACCGTTAAGCTATTCATTATAATTAAAAGGTAATTATTAAATAGTAAAACAATCTGTGTTCAAACTGTAACATTAAAACAAATTTGAAATTTTTTTCCATATAAAAATTATTGTCTAGACTCTAGACCATAATGAATTATTACAGATTACGCGTCAATATAAATAGAACAAACATTATAGTTTTTCTAACATTACCTTGAGGCACTCCACTTAATTAGAAGTATTTATGTTATCGTACAATAGATATTACGTAAAAACAGTTACATAGTACTTATACAGCTATATTTGAGTAGCCTTAAGTGGTTAAGTATGAAGCATTTCGAATTTATAGCTAGAAATTATTATTAAGTATTATCTACTACTTGTATTTAAAAAAAAATTCAAGTCATAAATCATTCAAAACGTTATGTTTAATTATTTTCTATGTGGGTTGTATTTGAAATATAAAACAAATTGGTATTATTTAAACTTCGTCCAAATATGTTTACAACTATGTCAAGTTACTTAAATTGTATTTAAAATCTTCTAAAAAGTTATGTAGTAATTAAAATATTTGCGATCTCTAACCATTCACAAATCGTAATTATTTATCAATCTATTTGAAATACTTTGTTTTCTAAATTGCAATAAGACATTAATTAGCGATTCACAGGATGTAAACAAAACCATACAAAAGCGAATAAATAAATTCAGGTTATGGCGCAATTGAAAATTCAATTTACAAACATTTTTGAAATTTTATTATCGTGGTTTAGGTACTTGAAGCGTATTAAGATAAAAGCTTTGTTCCAGTGATAGTAAATTGGAAAATATCAAATTATTTTAAGCGTCTAATTGAATTAAAATTAAAGTAATTAAAATTTTAGTAAGAGTAGAATTCCTTTTGTTCCTTGAAAGCGTCGCTTATATCTGAAATAGAAAAAGAAATTTAATTCAACAGTAATACGGTTGGACTAAAATATTTTTCAAATGATGAAAATAGGATTAATAAAGATTTTTGAGTTTTATTTATTCTAATTAAAAGATAAACCACGTAAATATTACTAAAGAAATCGCACTTCATAAAAACACATTAGAAGTTATCATTTGCAAATAAGAAACTAAATAATGTTAACAAATACCACTCTATTAGGTTTGTTTAAAAATATTCACTATGCCATAAAGACAAATAATGAAACTGTGAGAACAACAATAATATTTTGTTATTCTTTATTTGATAGTTTGTTATACTTGTTTGAATCATTGAATAAACATCGAAAACGGTTTATAAAAAAATTCAAATTTCGCTGTAAACCAGTTGTTCCTTTTAAACTGTTTATAAACATTTTAAAAAGTTTGACTTATTTCTTAATGTTTTCTTAACCGATAATTATTACACATCATGCTAATATTGGTTTTAGGCTTTTGGCACATGTATGACGCAAAAATATAAAAATTGTTATAATTACGTTACTTAGACAAGAAACATGTATGCTTATCTAAATCTCATATTTACTAAAGTAGCAATGATAAGTGTTTTTTAAGCACCAAATTATTATCTTCTTACTTATACGTATTTATTTTAAAAGAATAGTGTTTTATACGTAATAATAGTCTAAAAATTTATTAAACTCAAGACCTAATTCAAATACTTGTTTCTGAGATATAATTTTTTATTTTATTTTGACACCCAACTAATACTAATGACTAAGACTTAGATTTTAACCAAAACGCATATTTTTGAATTTATTGCATATTTTACTCGATTTTTAGATTTTTTGCATAATGCGCCGTGCATATTTTACATTTACATTGAACTTTACAACTTACAGTTAAAGTTTTACCATACATGCCGCCTTTAACCAGATAGGTTTCTCTAAATAGCAAGTAAAAAACAATACCGTATTAACTGTATGAACGTTGTCTAGACTTTATCTATGAGTGTATGACCAGAATTTCAACCGTCATATGTGATATGCAAAAATCATGTTTTCCAAAACATTTTATTGATTCGTCTCTGTACGGAACAGTCCCGCGATGTACATAAAGGCAAAGTCGTGTGGTGCACGACGACGCCGAGGCGCCGAAAAGTCTCAAAATTCAAAAGTAAAAAAAAGGTAAAGCAACAAGCAACATTGTCAAAACAAATTTTATAATGATTTAAAAACCAGTAAGGAATTGCTAGCTATTACATTGTTTTTTATTTGTTTATTTTTTTAATTTTTACTCTTTGAGACGATGGAACCGAATTACTTCTCAAAAATAATATATTTTCCAAATGATAGCATTTATTCGATCGAATACGTAATGCGTACCATGATAACATGAATTGTGTGAACTCAAACAAATCTGATTTTATTCATGTTTGAGCTTAAAATTAGCCTTGCAACGAACCAACGAGGAAACATAGGTTTTTTTTCCTGCTGAGCTTGCAATGTACAAAACTTTATATATTTAAACGCTGCATCGGTTGCGTTTTCATTTGTTGCCTGATGCCTGATCGATAATTAATTTAGCGAAGTGTAAAGGTGCACGGGGTAAAAAGGTATCTACTTTTGAAACTTTAGTTTTTTGTAGTTTTACAGTGATGTGTTTTGTGTTGAGAATTAAGATGAGTTCACCTAAAATTTATTTTTTACTTTAGATTTATTAAAACATTAAAAGCCAAAAACTTGCATCTCAAAAATCCTGTTATATTTGATTATATAAACATTGTTGTTAATTGAAGTAAATTCAAACAGAATAATTGATAAGCACTAATATTACTATTAGAAAAATTTATAAATTTTGAAATAACTTGAAATAAGTAATGTTGAAAAAATACTTTCGAGTTTGAGTTTGAGACGTCGAAACATTTCCATTTTTCATGAATAATTTGCCAATTTGTTTACTTACGTATTAATTTCTTTACAGTATGCAGGATGTCAGAAAAAAATAAGAAATTGTCTGGATGCCAAAATTTACTGAATAAGAGAAAAAGAGAGGAGGAACTGGAAACCCATGTCACAGTTACGCATTTTTTTTTCAAGGCCTGAGTCTACTTTTTCCAAATATTAATAACAACAATATAACAGTTGAATCCCAATATTCTGAACCTGTACTTGAAACAAACATCAGCAGCAGACAAGAAACTGATCTTCTAGACAGCAATCCATCAACATATTCAAGTTCCGCTGATAATGAGAAATCAACACCTTCAAAAATTACCAGAACGGAAAATATGAGTCAACTTTCGAAAGATGCTGCACTATGGTTAAAGAAATTACATCCTAATAATATTCAAGAATTACTAGAACGTGGCCCTGCTCATTATCAAAACAAAAAGGATATTTATCCGAGAGATAGTTCGGAGTCGGGGCGTAAGTTTTCCAATAGTTACTTCTTTAGAATTTTACCGAACAAAGAAAAAATTGAGCGTTTTTGGTTGTTGCACTCCGAAACAAAAAATTCACTTTACTGCTTCTGTTGCAAAATTTTTAATGACAACGATTTGAAATCTGTTCGCCTTAGTGATGAATAGTGGCGGTTGGTGATCAATCATACAAGAAGGTCATTTCAAAAAAATCGCAATGATTGCAAAAAGGCTAAAAAACATTCTTACAGTAACGTGATCTATATTTAAGATCAATTATGTTTAAGATCTAAGATATTTGTCTATAATTACAATTACCAAAATAATCAATAACAAACTCATTAAAATTTACAATGATTTTTCAATGCTTAGCATAGAAATGCACATCTTTTTTGTCTGATAGTATTGCCAATTGCGTAGAAATGTTTGAATTCTTTTAACACAGAGAAATATCGCTCTCTTTCCACTGTAGTCATATGTAAACTCAATAAATCGTTTATTTAATATATGCATCCATTTTTAGTTTTTACAAACTTTTTCATTATAGCCTTTAATTGACTTCACAATTGGTTTTTACTTTTTCTTTTAAATGCTATAAATCCGTAACATTATTTTTACAACATAATGATTAATGCATCATCTGAAAACAGTAAACATAAAACACTAAAATCTAATATTTATTTCAAATCCACAAATCCAATCTAACGAATCATACACGGATTCTTTAAAATTACTGTAAACTTCTTTGTTTTTATGTTTACTGGTTGGTCGAATTTGAAGTAAAGGCTGAGGACGAGTATTAAATTTAAATTCTAGATGGGTAAACAATTATTAGTTATTCATTTTTTAACGTCTTGAACCACAGTTATTATGAAACAAAAACGATAAGTCGTCTCTTACAAATAAATATTATCGATTAACTAAGAAAATCGACTGTAAAGTTTGTCATATGAGATAAGAAATCTGCATTTAACACACACGTGCTGCGAAGATAACTATAGATGACGTAAGTCACGTAAGCAATGTAAGCATTACACCCAAAGATAATTGCACTAAGTATTATCTTTGGCGTAGGTGGTCCGGCTGAAGACCCTGCAAAAGCATTTAAACATTTACTTATCTTCTTTTCTAAATCGCATAAAATTGTATTATGTGTGTATCAATGTGATTACAATAACTATCATCGTAATATAAAGTAAATGCGGGCACAAGTACGCGTCAGCCTTTGATAAATTCGCAAGCTTTCGTATCTGTTGCGTTTAAATTGATAATTTGATTTAAACGCATGAAATTAAAACGCTGATAATTTGATATAAACGCAAATTTTCTGTAATTTTAAAGCAAATAAAATACCTTTCTTATTTATTTTTGGAGGGTCATTGACCAAATGACCTAATAGAGAAGGCGCCACTGGTGATGAATCTGGTTACAATGACTGGCAGCATTTAAGTGAACATTTAAACATTCATGAAAAGCGCAAGTTACATATCGAAAATGTTCTAAAATTGCTAGATCTTTCTAACCGTTTTAATACAAATGAAATAATTGATTTTGAAATTCAAAATGTAATAAACAGATAAACTAAATACTGGCAAGGTGTTATAGAAAGAGTTTTCTACGTGATTCAGTTTTTAGGTCAGCAAAATTCAGTTTTTCGTGGAAGTAGTAATAAGTTGTTTGAGAAAAACAATGGTAACTTTTTAAAATGCATAGAAATGATTTCCAAATTCGGCCCGATTATGTCAGAACATACAAAACGCTCTCAAATAAAAAATCACAAAAACTATCTCAGGGATAAAATACAAAATAAAGTAATTAACTTGATTGGTGAAAATATCAAATCCAAAATTTGTATAAGATTTGTTAATTTAAAGAGCACGGGTATTAGTATAGAAGAACATTTTTTTATTATTTTGTCCTATAGATGATGTGTCGGGTGAAGGCTTGACAAAATTTCTTTTGTCGGCGTTAGAGAAAGAAGTCTTAAATATTAACGATTTGCGGGGCCAGGCTTACGACAATGGGACAAAAAAATTTTGGATTTTAATCCGCGAGCTTTCTTTGTTCCTTGTTACAATCATACCCAAAATTTAATCGTTAATGATGCCGCAAAATCGAATACTTTGAGCATCAATTATTTTTCTTTAGTTCAAGAACTGTTTGTATTTTCTTTAGCTTCTACTAAACGCTGGTCAATTCTGAAATCTAATTTATCTAATGTAACAAATTTAAATTAAAAACCTTTATCGGATACTCCATGGTCTAGTAGAATAGATTCAATAACTCCTTTAAGGTATCAACTTGGAGAGGTTTATGATGCTCTGCTTGAAATAAGCGAAGGAAACTTGCAAAATTTTGAGCTCATTTGCATTCTTATATTGTGGTATAATATTTTAAGTAAAGTTAACATTGTTAGTAAAATTATTCAAAAACCGAACTTTGATGTTGCTCAGTGTTGTAATCATTTAAATAATATGAATAATTTTTTGAAAGCTTATCGCTCCGATAAAGGTTTTAATGATCTATTGATTAAAATTGAAATAGCATCCAGCTTAGACATAGAACCTAAATTCAAAAAACAAAGAGGTCTAAGACCGCGAAAAATAAAAAAAAACATTTTGATTATGAGTATGACTCAACCAATCCACGACGAAACTTTCAAGTTCAAAGTTGATTGTTTTTTTAATGCTCTAGATGTAATCATAACATCAGTGGATGAGAGATTCCAATTACTTTCTTCTTACTCTAATAATTTCGCGTTTTTATGGAATATTGATAAATTTAAAAATTATTCTGAAAACGAACAATTAGAATTATGTCAAAAAATTTATTAATCGACCAAACTTGCAATGAACGAGACATAACTGCCGTGGAACTTGTTAAGGAATTGCAATATTTACAAAATTTTGATGAAAAAGTTATTACGTCTCCAGAAGAAACTTGTAAAATATAAAAATGAAAATAAATTTATGAAAATACTTTTTAAAATTATTTTTCAAATGTGATAGTGTTTTCTGTACAAAAATTATAGTATACTATAATAAAAATAACTATGGAAAATTAATTACATAAACAATTTTAAAATCAGAAAGACAACAAGTATTATTACCTGAATTGATATACTAGAAAGGGTGTTGCTAGTTCTATAAATGTTTCGAAAGCTTTGGATATAGTATTTTTAGGTAATCTGACCTTAAAATTGTCGTCGTTAAAATTTGCGTTCATTACATCTATGCATTCCAACATTGAAACAAACTGAACTTTCTCACGATTAAAAATTATGAACTGAATGCAATATTGACACTTGAAGAAAAAATTATTACATTGTGCCCTCGGTATGTTTAGTATTCGTACAATTACTGAAATTAAAAATTAACTAGAATTTGTTTCTGTAGAATTCATATACAGGGTGTACCGTGACTCAGGGACCATAGCTTAAGATTGCATTCTTTGGACAATTTTAAGTAGAAAGTGCCTTATACAATTTTGCTCAAAATCCAATAGTTTATTAACTTTAACCGTAAATCAATCTGGTAAACCATGTAATTGTTTTGTCAGTTATGGTAACATTGTTTATTCTTTGACGTTGTAATTTTAACATTAATTTGGTATGGTTACCTAATAAGCAAGTGTTCATAAACATTCATAAACATTCCCCGCCAAGTCTAGGACATGCGCCACAAGATTTACCAAGCGGACCCTAAGAAGAGTATAAAAGCGGTCACACGAGCTTAAAGAACAATTCTCTGCCGGGATCCGTCTCGGCAGAACTTGTTCCTATCCATCTGTCTTTAAGAACCTTTCTCTGTTTTTCTTGTAAATCGAACCTGATTATTAGTGATTTTGTTTTGTTAACGACCGGTTTTACCTGATCCAAACAAACCTGGAGATTTGTTGACAACGACTACGCTGCTATCCACTTGGAATTGCTTTATTTATTCAACGTCGATTTATTAAAAGTATTATAATCGTCTTGCACATCATATTCAGTAAGTGTTGAATTTGTGAAGTCGTGTATCTGTTTATTTCTGTCGGTAGCTGCATAACGGTTTTAATACTTGTGTGGCTAAGCAAACTTCTGGCTCAAGTGTTGACGACGGTCATACCGACTTTGTAGCAGTTACATAAAGGCGAATGCTTAGAACTAAGAATTCTTGTGTGGTTAGGTAATCCCGGTTCAAGTTTTTCTGTAGTTATTTAATTTCATTTTGTACGTCAAAAGAGGAATTTATCTAACTGGATGAGCTACCGTAAAGCTTCAATTTGCTACCGTGCCGCATCCTACTTACCAGATCGTTATCAATCAATCTTAGACAAAAGTTTCATGAAACTACTTGGGTTACTTTTCGAATTTTTTTAAATTTAATTTGATTTAATTTTTTGTATACTATTGTATTTTTGAATTGTTTAATGAATTTTAAGAAGATTTGGTATGTATAAGGTATTTTATACCGATAATAAAACATTAAATATCTTTAATTTTGAGACAGTTACAATGGTATTTTCTATATATTTTGACGTGAATGTGATTTATCAGTATTAAGTGAACTTATTAAAGAAGGTCTAAATTATTCAGCAAATTTCAAAAATTTGCTTAATAATCTCTCGATTATTCAGAACTTTAAATTACTAAAACTCGATTTTTCTAAATGGCACCCCATAATTATTTTTACATAAATAGATGCCGAAAAACGATATCTATTCAAAGATATTTGTCATTTAATAGTTGATAGAAAGTTCAAAGGTACCATAACCAAACAAAAAACACTATAAATAAAAGATAACCAAAAAGGTATTACAACAAAAATTGAAAGTGGTCATCGTAGTTGCGTATACACATTTCTAGTTTGTTTCTAAATAATTGCGATACTTTTGCAAGCACGTCAACAAATGCATCCTTAATGCGCTGTTTATCATCGTCTTTTGAAGTCAGCGGAGTATGGTAAACAACTTCTTTAACGTTTTCCCACAAAGAAATCAATTTATATTTAGATTAGGAGATTGTGAAGGCCAAATCGTATCTGATCCACGTTTTTGTTGGATAGGTTTCGTTTAAATATTTACGGACTATACTTCATTATAATGCTTTGATGCACTATCGTGTTGCATCCATATGTGCCTCTTTATATTAGAAGGAACGTCTTCCAAAAAACGCAACTCTTCTTCCAAAAACTGTCGATGCAATATGCTGTTCAAATTTTTATCAAAAAAATATGGCCCTATTATTAGCATGTTCTTTTTGTCATCTTTAAGTTAAGTGGGCTAACACGATACTTTTATTTAAAGCCATAACTAACTCGACATAATATAATAAATTCGAATAAAATAGTTCGTATATAAAGTTGTGTTAATTGATAATAATTGATAAGCAGAAACATTAGACAAGGTGTATATCTTCTTCATGGACCAAGAAAACATTTTTTATAGGGTAGTATAGTATTTTGAAAAAGATTAATGTTGTGTATCGTCAGTTGCTTATATAACGTTTCACTGGAAAGATATTGAGTATAAATGTATTATCAGATCTGTTTTCTTTTAAATTTTGTGTTTTGCGCAGATACGTATATTGTGTTTTTTAATTGTCCGTAATAGTTAAAACCTAATGGTGTAAGATCTGGAGAGGATATAACCCTTGTTAAATAAATTCAATTGCAACTCGAGTAGTATAAGCCGTTGCATTATCTTGCTGAAAGTAACCAAATTGAAGTTCGTTGTCATTTAACTGTTTGAAAAATGTACCCAAAATGTTATGATAACGTTTTATGTTTACAGTATTGTAAAAAAAGTTTTGGACCAATTATCCTTCTCTTTGATATTGTAATTAATATACCAACTTCTAAAGAATGCAATGTTGTTTCCACAAAAGTGTGTGGATTTTTGGTTGCCCAAGTACAATAATTTTAGCTATTTACATATTTACTTAAATGAAACCATGTTTTGTCTGAAACGAAAGTTAAACCTAACAGGTTATCGTTATTTAAAAGTTCATTAAACCATTCACAAAAGTGTACATGCTGCAAGAAGTCAGAATCACGAAATTATTGATAAACAGTAACTTTGTACGGAGTCATCGAAAGGTTTTTTTTAATGCTTTGCGGCAAGTACCTACTGACAATCCTAAAAATTGAATGCTTGTAATTTAAAAATTAAACTTAAAATGACTTGACACCTGCTGCCGCAGATAATTTAGCCACCGATTTATTTGTTTCATGCGATTGCAAATGCCTTTGACAACAGGTGCAGTGAGTACAGTAGGTTTCTCTTTGTAAATGCAACTTTTATATAAAAATCGGTTGAATAAACCTTTTACAATTTTTTATTCTAGATCATTTTTGTGTTGTGGCTATAATGTAAGCTGAAGTTTTGCCACACGTCGCAGCGGACGCTTTTATAGCCTAGAATAAACTTTAACTTTAAAGACGGAATTTGTCCAAAATGGAAAATTGTAATAGGAATACAATTTGTGGAAACTTGAATTCTACTATAATAACGGTGTCTTGTTTTCAAATATAAAACTAGAGAATAAGAAAAACAAAAAAAAATAATACTCGATGTGAATAAAACGTCAGACGAGAATGTTACTAACCAGTAACGCTATCAACCTAAAACAATTTTGATGCTGAACTCACAGGTCACGTGGGAAATGGGTTTTAATGAAGTCCCGTAATATGAAACAATATATACAAAAAAGTCTTAATAAACATGAGCCCGCAAAGTAGCGGTTACAGAATTATGGAATATTATTCTTTTTTTACGTCTCTTTTTTATTTTCCAAAAATTTGTAGTTTTTTTAATATTTGCTATGGATCTTTACTCTAAACTTTCTGCAGTAAACAATCGACGTCAAGCAACATAGATGCTTCCACCATGATGGTGATGTAACTCATTTTTTTTAAATAAATAAAGAAACGACTGTAACAAAAATAAGTTAACGATTATGAATACAACAAATCAAAAGAACGAAACATAAAAATTAATGAAATAACGAAAAGCGTAGTTATAATAAAAATATTTCAAAAAGCGAAGCGAATCAAAAAGCAGAAATCGGAGCAAACAGTAAAAAAGTAACAAGAGTTTAGAACAAAGCAAAAAGATATTTTTAAAAAAGCAGATATAGAACTTACGCAACCGGAAAAAGAAAAACAGTACTAACACTAGCAGAAAACATATGTTGTATAAGTAAATATAATAAGGGTTTAAAAGGGCAAATTAGTAAAACAACAAAATACAAATAGTTGGTGGTTTAGCTATATCTTGTACCGACCGGTGAGATTCTTAAGTTTTCCATTATAAGAAGCAAAAGAAGCCGTATGAATAGAAAACCAAGAAAATTATTTGAAAAAAATTCTATAAGGAATCTGAAGACTATGAAAAGACAGATACAAAAAATGGGTGTGGAGCAAAATATCAATCTCAAAATAAAACTACGTAAAATGCAGAAGAATAATCAAAGAGCAGATCAACTAAGAGAAAAAAAAACCCACATTTGGACCTCTGTCAAAACAAAATTTTATTATTTAATACAGAAAAACTAAAAGGCCTTAGAGAAAACGAAAGTGCAAAAGAAAAATGTGACAAACACAGTAAAAAAAATGAAGAAAAAAAAATTATCAAACAAAATAGAAGTATAATAAAAAAGGAAATAGAACAAGCATTACAGCAATAGCGCTGAAAATGAAGACTTATAGGGAATACCGACAACAAACAAGTTACTATACTCATTATAGTTTGCATGTAATCAACTAAAACAAGACAAAAGACACTTAAGATGCATGATGCAGAAGATAAAGAACAAATATGACAAATATAAAATAACTTTAAGATCACGTATGTGATCTTCGGAATAATTGCACTAAGTTAATATGTGCGGCAAGAAGTTATTTAGATTTGCACAAAATAGAAAAATAACGACTACAACATTCCATAGAACTATTTAAAATTAAGTTTCTAATACACACAGGTATAGAAAAGAAACAAAAATTAGAACAACTTACACACACTTACAGAGATAAAAACAGTAAAAGCCAATTACAAAAAGTCTAAAAAACAAAACACTGAGATGGTATGCACACATCCAAAGAATGAAGCGAATAGATCCACAAAACCATTATTGGTCATTTAAGGGAAAAAAAAGAAAGCTCAACTAACAGTACAATGTTTAAAGATAATACAAAAAGGATTAAAACAAGAAGAAGCAGAGGATAGACAAACAGTAGGTACCTACTGGAAGTTAAGGATGAAAAACTGGAAATTGGAAAGTTTTTTGAGTATTTGCTCTTACTAGAATGTACTTTATACCTTTCAGTTTTACGTTGGGCGAACGAAAGTAATGTTTTGTTTGTAAAATTTAATTGTACTTTGACAATTGTTTTGTTGGATTTGATATGAATATGCAATTGCGTATGTATGTTTTTTTAGGTCTTAAAATAGCCACGTACGGTTTTGTTCAAATACAAACATTGCCAAATGCACATAGTAATTATCAAAAAAACTATTATTTTTCTTGGGTTAAATAATTTGTTAGCCTTTACCCGACGTGAGTCCTTAAAGGAACAGTTTACATTTGAAAAAATCTTGGTAGTGGTGGAGACTAATGGTCTAAGAGACGCCCGGATCTGACAGATAACCAGCAGACACGAAAGAGTACAAATCGCGTTTGTTCCTTGAAAGGAAAATAGTAAACACACGGCGATGGCGTCGGAATTTTCGAAGGTAAATGAATGGTGCTATTTTTGTTTTTCTGGTAGTTTTTTCATAGCTAAAATAAATGTTGCTTGTAAGTTGATGCAATTTTGGCTATGTTTTGCGGACTTTAGTTTTAATAACCAAACTTTTTTTGTATTTTTGGCTTGTCAGTCGGTTGTTTTTCCATATTATTTATAAAAGATAAAGTTTTGCTCTTTCTCAGTTTTTCGATTTTTATCTATTAGTTCATGCCTTTCAGTCTAATAAATTTCGTTGCTTTAACGGTTTTTGAAGATGGGTGAAAAAAGTGGTTCGGATGTTATGTATAATTTACGCGACCGTAGCCCTGACGTGTTTTCGGATGAGGAAAGTTTAAATGAACCGATGGAGAAAAAATTCACAAAGAAGTGCCGATCAGCAAGATTGCGACAAGGACCTTGATTTCGATCAACCAAAGAAACGACGAAAGAGCACAAAGTAGCAAATATGAGGACGAGCAAGCCGTCGACGATCCATTGTCGAAAGTAAAAATAACTTCCGATGGTCGCTGAATGCACTTGAGACCAAGGGAAGTCATTCGCTTCGAGTTTACTTGCCGTCAGAGAATAAAGAAGCAACGAATATCGCAACACTTTTGGAAGCTTGTTGGGCTCTATTATTTATCCACGAGATGCTAAGTTATTGTTCAGTATACCAATGAAGAAATCGATCGAAGACCAGAAGCAAATGCTGACTATCGTCCTACATTTTCTAAAAACACCGATGTAGTCGAGTTGAAAGCTTTGATCGGATTGTTCGATTTTGCCGGTTTTGGAAAAGAACAATCACACGAATTTAGAAGATTTGTGGAACCCTGTGTTCAGATATAATTTGTACTGAGCTGTTATGTTGGAACGTCGATTTCAGTATCTTTTGCAAAATCCTTGGTTGGACGACAAGAATACGAAAAATGCAAGAAAGGTAGAATACGCTTTAACCCCCATAAAATATTAGTGGGATGTATTCATCGCAAATGTATTATTCTCCATCAACTAATTGCAACCTGCAACGACGTGCAAACATCGTACATGCTAAACGCTGAACCTTATATGTAGGGAGGATAGAAACATTCAGCGGAGACACAATGCCGAGTTATTATATCAAGAAATTGACTGAGCCGATATACAATTTTCAACGCCACGTCACCTGCGACAATTGGTTTATGTTTGCGAAGATTGTTTAGGAGATAAAGGACAATTACTCTTTGACAATGGTTGGCATGTTCCGAAGAAACAATCCCGAAATACCAGTCATTTTTACACGCTGCGTTACACCTACACCGCTGGAATGACGTTACTTTTTTTGATATTATCTAGCTTGCACAAAGCCGACCGAATCAGCAATCTAGACATTGGTGCGATGCGCCAGTGTGCGAGGATCATCGAATGCAATTCTGACGGAATTGTGCACTCTAAATTTCTTTTTATTCTCTGAATATGATTAATATTTTATTTATTTTTTATTTCTAGTAATAAAAACTAATTGTCTACCAAATAATTACCATTCGGTTTAATGACATCCTTGAATCTGTAAAATATTCTAGTATGTACTGGAAAAATTCAATTTTTTGGGGCCGACGTTAAAAATACCATATTCATTTAGAAGCTCATAGTGTAAGCTACAAAAGCCTAAAACCGTTTTTCAAATATTCGTTTATTGCAGAGTTAACAATTTTTTAACAAAATTCTTCAATTTTTATTAACACCGGTCTTAAAGTTTAGACTTTGGCAACTGCTGGGCCATTAAAAAGTAACCCAGAATTTTTTGGAAACTTCGAAAGTTTTTATAACACGATTGTTGCTTAAAAGACCCAGTTATATACCCCGTGCATTCGAAAAGTACACACGCCGGGTTAAAATTGTTAGATAACCGAAAATCTAAGGTCTTTAGGTTAGGTCATATGTATTTTTGAGTAAATATAGAACGGCTCATTGCTCTTGACACATTTCAATCATATTTATTTTGATTGTTTTTAATAATTTTAAAACATGAGAAATAAAAAAAATCAATATCTTAATAGATTGAAGATCACTGTTTTTAAGCTAAAATAAAGACCCGATAATATTTCGCATATAAATGTTGAGAAAAATAAACAGTTAAAAGTCGTCGAAATTCAGAACTTATTTTACAAAAAAAAAATTAATGTGATGAAGGTTATTAATTCTTTACATTACATTTACAATGGAAATTGTAAGCGATCCCTTGATGCGACGCCACTGCTTGGCGTCGTAGAATACTGTTCGCACTTCATTTATAATAATATAGTGTGATAAAGACATTGCTATCGATTAAACTATAAAATAATGTACGTAATGTAAAGTAGTTCAACGAAAAATTTTAAATTAGACACCGGTCAAAATTGCGAGGCAATTTTTGAATGTACCAATTAATATACCAGTAAAAGGTTCAAAAATAAGCAACCACTGCTAACCTGACAGGTTTTATATTTAGTAGGCCTGGAAACCTTTTGTTCTGTTAGAATAGAGCCGCGCCCTGACCCACTAGATTTTTATCTTTTCTCATATATACTTTTGGTGGGCTCTTTATTTTTGCTGGTTCACTCCCTGCTTCCAGCAACCTGCAGACACCATCATAGACACAGCAGTCCACGTGGACTGGATCGGTATGTCACGGCATGATATAACTACAGCAGAGTTTCGTGGCGAACGATTGGTTGTAAGTGCTTGTTCATTGGCGTTGAAAATTCAGAATCGTAGCGTCACCGATATTTAGGCGTGTTTTTTGAGCGTGGCGCCGCGATTGGTGTTTCAACGGAAATTTGCGCCAGGATTGGATAAGAACTTGTACGGTGTTATAGTCCACGTGGACTAAGTCGAGTATGTTATACTGGCAATCAGGGCGCCATATTTATAAGGGTGAAAGGGGCTGAAGTGGATCTTGCGGACGGAACAAAGATAGCTGCAACCCCTGTTTCGACTAAAATGAGATGCTTTCTGCTAGGCAGCCATTTTGAGGGTAGTTTTTTTATCTTTTATATTTTTTGTTGCGAACAAGCAGAAATCGTTTCGGGGGACGAGGGCTGTCAAGCGATTTAAAAGTGCGGCAATGGTTCAGGTCGAATGACTCGTATTCCGGTGAGACGGCGGTTTGAGACGCGAACTAGTGACATAAACCTTTAAAAAAGCTTAATGGAGTAATGTCCGTTTGGATACTTTGTTATTTCAGAAATTACACTTTATTAGATAATTATTTTAACGTTAATTTTTCCATAATCAAAGTGGCGGCGATAAAATCGAACGAATATACTTCTCGAAAGAGGCTGCCAAAATGCATTTAATAAACTATAATTAGAAACCAAAATTTTTTTTTTCGAGTAGTGCTGTTAAAGTACATTCTAAAATATTAAATGGTTTTGATATTTTTAGGAGGGAATGTACTAAGCTGCTGGTATTTCTTTTTGTAGGGTATGAGGTGAATGTTAGCGGTTTTGGGTGTGCGAGGTGGGCGAGGGGAACGAGATTCGTTGGAAGGGGAAGCATCGAGCGGCAGTTGTTTGTTGATAGTGTTTGTGAGAGGTTGTATCGGCCGATCTAATTTACATTACAACGTATTATTTACATTTAAAATAATTAATACTTCGATTAATTATCTACTCGATTATTGTTAAGTATTAATTATTTTCATAAACTTTAATACCTGATTAGAAGTGAACAGTGAAGTGTATTTATAACTACGTAGTTTCTTAGATAAGTGAGTGTGGATTGCAGTGTAAAAATCTCTAGGGAATATGAGTGGTGGTTTCTGACGTATGATGTACCCGAGTGCAGGAATGAACGCAGCAGCGGCGGCAGCTGTTGCGGCCGCTCGGCATCCGGTAAGTTTTCATATTTCCGGTGAAGCTTTTCTATTGAACTATCCACAGCGTTGCTATAAACTCATTTGATATTCACTACAAGGTTATCTAAAACAAAATGCTCCCAATTCTGTCCACTTGATCGCTACAGGAACAGGAAGCCTCGCGCAGTAGCGCCTTAAAAGCACAAAAACCCAAAAGACTCAACTTTTAAAATGTCACATATAATAATTATCTTCCTAACAATTTTATAAATGCATATCGCGCAAATAAAGGCAGCGCATAATGCTCAGCTAAATTACATTTTTCTAAATTCCAATGTTTAAATACTATCTTCACGTTATAAAAATGTTTATAGGTGGAGTTGGGAGAGCCTACACTTTTTAATTGCTTATTCTAAATTAATTGTATCCTTAATTGAACTATCAATTAAATTTTATTGAAAGTACGATAATGGTTCGACTAGATTTGAACTTTACATATTGCATCCAATCATTTATACGGTTATTCATCTATTACTAAAACTTACGGCATTCTTAATAGAGATTTTGTAGATGATGAAACTTTTGGCAACGGATTGAAATTGGTTTTTACGACACTTAAACAAGCTACCGAATTCTCTGCTCAATAATCTAACAAATTTCCTATCATTTTAAAAATAGTTGGCGTGTTTTACGTTTTTGCTGCTGGATCCGCTTTATCCCCGTCGCGTGGGAAAGCTTCTATTGGCATTTGCAAATAATTTTCCGCTTAGCCTTTAATAATCTATATTGATCACGATACGATAAATCGTATCTTCCACATGCTTCGTTTAAAATGGCTGAAGTGCCCTCATCGCAAATGCGTCATGCCTCTTTAAGCTGGTTCAAAAATCAATTGCAACATCGTAATTGTAACCCTAATTTTTAACCTACTTGTATTTTTCATTGATTTCAGTTAAGAAAAAATCAAAGCGTTGGGCAATGGTCTCTTCAATTTGCTCACCAGGAATTTCCATTTATACCACCCACAACTTTGATAACTGACACATTTCATTGTTAAAAGCGTTGAAATTTGTACCATGGTATATTTTTACGGAATGTTCACATGTTGACGATATCACAATCTATAGTTTATATTTATCCACAGTTTGGTCTAATTATAAATGTATAACTATCACCAGGTGGTCCAAAACTAAGTTGGATTGTATTCTGTTCTATAGAATCGCTGAACCTGACAGATCTTTCAATTCTGATGCTAAACTCAGATTTTTTCAAAGTAGTAGTGTTGTACAAGAAATACTTTGCAAAAATTTTTTTGGTTCAGCTCCACTTGTTCTTTTTTCGATGGTTTTTGTTTGTTTCATCTGTACTGAAGGAACTGTTTTTGTATTTATTAAATCTACATCGGGGTTTTAGGTTCAGTTTCTTGAGACTCGTTTTGGTCGATCCGTTTAGGAGAAAAAAAAGTTCATTCGTCGAAATTAGAAATTATCATCCACCATTTATCCGTATATTCAACGAAATTTGTTGTGAAGTTTTTGCTTTGATTTTTGGTAAAGGTGTTTTATACTATGACAAAAATTTCGAGGATTATTACCTTATATTCAATTCAATTATTTTGTCTTTAATGTATTACATTGAATATTTAATTAATATTTTGATAGTGTTGCTTAAATTATGTAGAGTACTTCAAACGATAAACTGGTTTTTTTGATAAATGCTCAATAGAGAGGATTTTTGACAGACGACATCCGGACGTAGCATTTACCTAAAACCCTCGCAAGATTAATCTTAGAGGGGAGTATGACATTATAAATGATCACGTGAAAGATCGGTCCTGAATGACACAAAAATGAAATAATTATGGCATTGATTCAAGATCCAAGACACTCGCTCTTACAGAAATTAGCTAGATATCAGTTTGGCGTACGCTATACCGATGTTTTAAGCACTAAAAACTTCTTAAGAGACGATAGCTTGAGACGTTTGGGTCTCGACTGAAATTGGCAAATGAAAGTGTTTTTTAAATTTTATTCACGTACGCACAAATGCTCCACGATGACGGATTTATAAGCAGTCACTATACTATCATTATTAATTCGATATCAACCAACATTTGATAATCGATCGATAAATAAGTGGAGCTGAGTTCGTCAATATGCGTGGGAATTTTGATAGACACTTCTCAAGTTTGTTGTAACCAATCCAGTCTACTACGAAAGCAAGAAATTTTTTAAGTCATGAATATTCTCAAAGGTGGCCACTCTAATTTTTATATAAACGAACAGAATACGTTCATGTGTAGCAAATTATGAAGATATTAAATACTTGGTAGATTTTATAGACTATTAAAAAAATGTTACTGGAGCTCCACGTGGCACAAAAATCTTTAATTTGTAAGTGACAAAAGTTCAAACATTCTGATAGTTTTATCTTAGTTGGAGCTTATTTTTGAATTATCAGGCCATAAATTATCAAAAGATTGACACCTCAATACCACGCTTGGTTCTTTAGAATACTGAATAAGTAATGTTACTCATTTAGGACAAGATTCTTTGATATACTTGAATTTGGTAGAAGATATTACAATTTATGATTGATTTTAAATCTAAATAATAGATCTACGGATGTATTATAGTGAAGGTGTGGTAAATGACAACAGTGTTATCTACAAACATCAGTGTCCCAACTAAAACTTACGTAGGATTTTTGATACACGATGGTAGTTTTTACCTATAGGATTTACATTTGCATTTCTGATGAAACATCTTCATTTGGTTCAGGTGTAAAAATCTGCTCAATCGATTTATTTATAGTTTATCACCGATTGAAAATTGGTTATAATCTCAATTGCATTAATTTTGTCTTTTTTGTGACTGGCACTTTTACTTACGTATTTTGGTTTTATAATAGGACTTTGAAGCATTTGACGTCAATTTTATTTTCTTGATTTATTCTGAGTTTATTGTTAAGAATTCACATTTACAAACGATAACCATTTCTATAATAATCTATAACTTAAGATTTTTGGTCAACTGTTATTCAAGATAGTCTAGAATTACTTAAAAGCAATTTACGACTTTGTAAAAAATGAAAAGTTACACATGTCTACATTTCGATCGTGTTTTTCAGATTTGGCATTAGTCCATTTTTTCGATAATGATTTTTTTTGTTGTTTGTAATTGTTTATGTTTAAAGGAAGTAAAGTTTTAACTAATCGTTATTGTACAGAAACTTGACGGAGTGAATAATTATAGTAACAAGAACACACCACCAACGCGGTTGTATTTTTACAATGTTACAAAAAAATGTTGCTTCAAACACCTGTTACCTAGAAATCAGAGTCGTTATAACTTTTCGCTCATTGAAAAAGTGGTAGGTGACAGAAGGTAAGCTGCAAAATAGTAACGGAAACTAATTTGAAAACATTTTTCTTGTTTCGGTAGCTTGATATTTATTACAGCCGCGTTTTTCATAGTTTTGTAATTTCCACGTGATTTAAATTATGTCAAAACTTCATTTTTAAAATGGGTGTATCAAACATTTCGTCGAAAAAAGCATTTTGAAGTTCACTGACGTGGAATGATTGATATTACACGCATGTGGCTATATATTTTTTATTAAACGTAAAGTAATATGTGTTGTGTGCATTTTCTTGGACAGGTTTTTTAAATTTTATTTTCAATGTTAAACCACCATCTGTGTATGTAGGTAGATTGTTATATTTGAACAGATTCGTGTCTCGCGTGCAAGTATACACGTTTACTGCAAATTTATTCTCAGTTGTAGCCGAGAAAGGTTGATGGCGATAATTTTAGCATTCTAATATGTTGGCAACTTAGTAGGTCGATGACTCGTCGGGAACAACACGTATTAATTGCATTATAGGCATGTTAACTGCTTTTGCATGTCTCTGTAATTTGGACAAAGTTTGTGCCGTTATAATTGGGTGGCTTCCATGTCAATTTCCTAGCTTGTTAATTGGGCATCATTTCTGATAACTTTACTTTCACATTTGTAATGTGTTAATTTTTAATATTTTTCTCAGGGATATTTGTCAAGTAAAAAATTGAGTGTCTACCTAGTTCGAAGCTAATATATTGACTTATGTTGTTTGCTGTGTAAGTTTGCATTTACTGAAACTAATAGACGGAGATGGTATGGGTTAAACTACAAATATTGACACGTCTTTTATCTTTGTTTATTTAGGCATTGATTTTTATACGTTGTTATAATAGACGTCTTTCCATTTTGTCTTACAATCTGACTAAGTGCAAAAAATAAGTATGTAATGCAACAAAGGATTTCAAAATCTCCTTATCCGTTACATAAATACATCTGCATAATGATCAGACGTTTCACTTCTCAAGTGGTATCTTTAGATGAGTTTCAAGCAACGTTAAAGTACTGCATCAGCATTACGTATTTTATGCCTGAATTGTCGTTTTGAATATTTTACGTTTCAACAATGACATTACAATTATGACGTCCTTTAAGGAATGTTATCCACGCATCTGCTTTCCACTTGACTGTTTTATAGTCGTACTCATTCACAATTGCAAACAATCTAAATTAAAATTCTTCAAAGGTACTTCACGTAGAAAGGTGGTGATTAATTCTTTAGTAAAAAGGTGGGTATTAATCAATATTATAATTAAAAACTAGTAGTCGATTCAATAAATATATAGAAAACCTTTTTAATGGTAATAAGTTTGATGTATCTTCAGACTAATTATAAATAATGCTATAAAAGTGGGTAATGATAGAGCGTACTTAATTCCCAGAACGAGAACAGATGTTAAATGAATAATGCATAAATCTGAAATAATTACCTTTCTATTAATGAGAACTGTTACAGTTTACGTTTGTTAACTTACTTTACACAGTATTAATTCTTTATATTGATTTAAGTTTCTTTATTGTATCGAAAACATTAAACATATAAATTGCAACGTTCCGTGACATTAAAACTGAAGACAAATCCATAATTAATTGTAGATCGTATTCATTATTAACTTGTAATTACAGTAAACTATTTTGTATTACGGTTTTATGTGAACCAACCGATAACTACATTGCAAAATGATATGCAATAAACATTTACGGTCGTATAAATTCTTTTCCCCGAAGTATTATTATATTAATTTATTCGAGGGTCATTTGAAAACCTCATAAATAGGATATAATGTTTTTTTTTCTATATAAGTGTTCACTGGTCGTCTTTGAAGTTGGCGCATCTTTCAAAAGGGACGATCACAAAGTAGAGGTTGGGGTTGAAAATTAACACATAAATAATTCCTATACGTTCCTTGGGGTTATAACTTCAAGTCCTTTACAGAAAAATCTCTTTTTATTAGTGCTCTTTAAAAATAACAGATCCATAGCTGTTAAAAATGCATTTTTCAAATATTTTACTAAATTATTCTTTTAGTATATTTTAAATATATATATATAAAAATAAAGTGAAACTACATACAAATAGTGTTGAATTGAATCCCTTTAAACCACTGGTTCGTTTCTTTTTTACTTTGTTGCTTCTTCTTTATGTAATTTTTAGTTGGTATGCGAAAACTTGAAGGATTTAAAAAATGAGAATACAGAAGAAAATTGTGCAATGGTAGAATTAAAATCACATAAAAATGTTTAATTCTGACATGGTCATTTCAGATCACGGTTTTATTTATTTATTTTTTTTACTTCTTTTACATATATTTCGGTGTAATAATTACATAAAAAGCTGTTTGACAAATAAAAGTAAACGATTTGGGAATTTTCTATTTTTTTGAAATTTATTTCTAACAATAACACATTAGTTTACTATCAAACTTTTTATTTTTTCAAAGTTATTTGTTTTAGATTATCAGGAGTACCTACTACTTAGTAATTAAGGAAAAACTTTAGATATGCCACTAAAAAATTCTAAAAATTAATATTATCTAGTAATTACTCGTGAAGTTTAAGCGTTACAGGTGTTTATGTGATCTTGGACTTCAATAATTTCACTTTTGGAAATTTTTATTCGTTAATTGCACACTTCGCGTTCTTATTTTCTACTTTTAGATTTGTTTAGTTATTTTTAATTTCTAGCGTTCTACGTTCTCAAAGAAAAGTTGTGTGATGTTTTTTTAATTACTATCACGAAAAGCCTTACTATAAATATTGAATAATTGCACTATTTTGCCAAAACGTAGTAATTAAATTACATATTTAGTACCAGAGTTTTAAATTATTGTTGGAAGGAACTAAGATATTTTAATTTGTAAATGAGTAGGTGATTGCAATGTTTACATGAATAGAGTGTAATCGTAAATTAATACTTTTAAGTTTTGTAATATCATAAGCATTGACGAAATATATTTTAAAAAATAACCTGTACTTATAACATTCAATTAATTAAATATTGATATTTGATAAGTCATTTATCGGAATTTGGACGTAATACGTCAAAGCTCGAACTCTAACATGTGTTTATTTATGTATGAATTGTTATTGAAGTTAACCTAAACAAATTTGCCCGATATGAAATTTACTTGTGCAGCTTTAATAAATATTTAAAATAGCTGATGTGCAAAAAATGCAACATGACGTGTTTGACTTTTGCACGTAGTAAAACGGCTATTGACCAAACAAAAACCTATTGTTTTCCTTTATCTGATACGCTGAAAAAGTACAATTTGATATCAATTTTATTAAGTGCTTAATGTTGCAAAACATTCAGACTTTTTGCGTTCCACTTTGATTTTGTAAGTATTTTATTAATCAGCACAAGTGAATGAAAACAAATTATAAGTCTAGGATACGATACGCCGTATGCACCTAAAAGTATCTTAATTTATTTTGACTTAGGTTTTTGCGGGTTTTTGGTTATTATGTGCTTCTGGTTTTAGCTATCAATTTACAGTAATAAATTGCACTTGATTTCAAAAAATTGTTTGTTTTAGGTTGTTATTGTATTCTCATACATAAGGGAATATGCCTACAAATTAAACAATGCGGCGAATTACTTTTTTCTTGTGTTCTAAACGTTATATTGTGAATTAGGACTTGTTTAGATAAACATATTGTGGAAACAATCAGCAAACGTTTAAAACGAATTACCAAAGATAAAGAATGGTTAGAAATTGTTATTGTATTAAACGAATAAATAAAATCATTAAACTAGACACGCGATTCTATCAACAAATTTGGAATATGAGGTGATTTTGCCATTACACACACTAACCTTCGTATAAAATACCATAGATCAGCATAAAAACTAGAGGCTGATAAAACCATAATTGACCAAAAGTATATTATTTTAAAATGTCATTAAAATAATCTAAGAATGTTGTTAACCAAACCTAGAAAATAGAAGTATGACCATGAGAGTCTGTTTAATAAGATCGCAGACACCAAAACTTTATATTCAAAGTACTGTAACTGGACTTTTTCTAATCACCATGAAGAGGTATTTCTTCTGAGTTATCTTAGAATTATTGTGGAAAAAAATGATAATTATATAATAAAGTTTACAGACAATTTATGTATAAATGGTACCACCGATCAAACTTAAAAATTGCCAAGAAAAGAAAATAGTATATTTCCTAGAAAAGATGACTTCAAGAACATTTAAAAGAACACAATTAAAAATGTTTTCATCAAAAAAAGATAGTTTTGAAAACAAAAAAACTGATACTTGCGTGGACGAATTTTCTTCCTAGATAAGCAGCTTGAACTGGGCCAATAGTGAACATCAATAATCAAAACCCAGCCAAAGGTTATTATAGCATTAAAAGTGTGGTTATCAACTACAATCGTTCGATGACCAACAACAAATAACATCGCATCTTATTGGAAATGTTTCTACTTCTTGGGTACCTACTTGAAAATACCCACGAGAACCAAATCTATGTGTTACACGATTCATTGGATTTATTACCAAACATAATGGCGATAGGGTGTCAAAAAGTAATTCAATAAACACTAAAAACTTAATCGATATCCTAATCTAATCTTTCTCAAACTATACGTCTTTATCAATTAGTCTGCGAAACGAATTTTTATACTGAAATTTTCGATTATATTTTCAAGGATAGACGTAAATAGTAATATATAAAAACTTGGAATAATTAGCTTTGATTGTACCTATATAATATTTCATAATTATACACGTAACCAATCAATATGTGCCAGATGAGCTTAAAGCTAGCAAAAATATAATGATAAATTTTATGGTCGTCGTTAAAACTGCAAAAGGAATTCCGGATATATTGCTACAGTTTCATAGGTCTTTATTTGCATATTTAAAATTCTGTAGATATATGCGCGTATCAGTTCGTATTATCATAAATTAAAAGAAAATGAATAAGTCAAGCATAATTACAATTTGACGAATAAATTGTTTAAAGATCCTCCAATTAAATTAAAAAATTCTTAAAAATCTAAGCATTCCATTGCATAAATTAAAATATAAAAAATGGAACAAAAATTTTAACATTAAATATAATTACACTTTAAATTCTCGTATAATTTAAATTTATTTAGTTTTAGGTCATAAACGCAATAAAAGTTTTTATCACTTTCCCCTGGATTAAGCCGCAGAACCATAAAATTCGTATAAAGATAAAAACTCTAACAAGTCGTTAAATTCTCGATTAAACAAACTCGCCAAATTAACGAACGAGTTTTTATGACCTTTTAGACTGTTTAGAACATTTACCAGTTAGTGGTTTCCAATCATATAACATATAAAAATTCCTGAGCTGTTTAACATATTAAGATAAGGCCTTCTTTTTTCCTTCTTCTCTGTGCTGTGCCACCGTGTGTTTCAAACGGGTTCTGTAGCGGACATTGCAGCACACTGAGTTAACAAGAACATATCTTTGTATCATTATAAATTATCGGACATATTATCTTGTGGTACATATTCAACTTCTTAACCTAACATTGTTGTAAACAGAGGTTAAAAAAAGTTGAAGTATGCCACTGAACTCTGCATTTGTTAAATGTTAAAAGTGTGAACGACTTCGATACATCGACCACACAATAGCCGTAAAACGTTTTTCTTTAATTGTTTTTAGTTGTTTAATTAGGATACAATCTGTTGTTTACATAATATTCTCCTTACAGTAATAATTAAGTATTTCCTTGCTATTTGTATGTTGTATTTATCAGTTTAACGCGCTTGTAATTTAAAACGAGGATTAACAACTGGTTGCCCAGTTTTATATTGTTAGTTACGTTAATTTCATCGCGCTTCAGTAAATTTTAAATGTACTCGAGCATAAATTATATGTATGCGCGGAATTCATTACGGATAATATTAACTTTTTGTTTGTTTTTAAATGCGATTTAAAAACTTTTAATACACATTTGTTGCTTGAAACATAGCTTTGATTGGTTTGTCATGTATAGTTACATATTCTGTAAAAAAAAATACATTTTTTGTATATTTTAAATCCTGTTTTTAACGATGTTGATTTTAGTTGCTTATCCGAACAGTTCGGATTTTGCGACGATAAATTGAAGTTTAAACGTTGGTTGTATGTTTTCTTTATATTTTTACACGGAACTTTTCATAACAAAATGGGTCAAATTAGGCCAAACCTGAGTGAAAGAGAACTTGGTAAGCGAGAAAACTATAAGTGACAGTAATGGTGAGGTCTCCTCAGAGAAAGTCATTTTTCACTCATGGACCTCTACAAATGAGACCGCTGCCTGCCTGTACGATAAGGGACACTGGAGCGTATTTAACTTCTGCTATTTATGACTTATTCGTAAATTTTGTCGAACTAACGTTTTTCCTTAAATTTCAAGGAACATTGTTTTTGTATCGTATTCTATTTGATTGGCCAAATGTACCGACTTATTTGTCGAACTTACTACAGTTGATAAGTATCAATTACAAAGTAAGGTTCAGCACGTACTCATAATGTTAAAACGAAAAAGCATTGTCTTTAACTGATCAACTTAAAATTGTGAACGCGTTGGAGTGCGGGAAATCGCGAAATGAAATACAGAGTGAGGAATCTACCTTTAAAAAAAGATTCTATACTGGCGGACACGGAAATATTAAGAGGAGTTGACTTTCAGAATTTCCCGATACTGAAAAGTGGCATTTAGAGTTTAAAAAAACATTCCCATAGATGTAATAGCGAAGGCTTCCACGGCCGGAATCTATACTAACATTAGAATGTCTTCCGGGTTTGGACCGTGTCATAGTTGCAACCGAAGCTGCTTCGGTTGCAACTATGACACGGTCCAAACCCGGAAGACATTCTAATGTTAGTATTCCCATAGATGGACCGTTGTTCAAACAAAAATCTAAAGACTGCTACAAAATTGAGAATTCAGAACTTTTCATGGCTGGTTGAAGGTTTTAAAAAGCGTCATGATATAACTTTCAAAAAAGCAGCCGGGGAAAGTAAATCTGTGGACTAAGGCGTGTGTAACTAATGGACTTAAGATCTGCCAAATCTTTTAGAAGGGTATGATTCCGTAGATATTTACTACGCGGATGAAACTGCTTTGTTCTTCAAGTGTCTTCCGGATAAAATATTCGCATTTAAACGCAAAATGCCATAGAGGAAAACAAAACAATGAACGTCTTACTATTCTTCAATGTGTACATGTCTGGCACGGACAAGTTTCTCCTTTTGATCATCGGGAAATCAAAGCGATCTACATGTTATGAAGATATTAAGACTACCTATTGATTATGCCAATAATACAAAAGTTTTGATGACAAAGATATTATTTAAAGATTGATTGAAAAAAGTTAATAAGGAAATGAAGATAAAACGAAAAAAATCGTGCTTTTCATTGACAACTGTACATCATCATACGGACTTACCAGCAGTAGAAAATGTAAAAGTTATGTTCTTGCTTGCCAATACCACTAGTAAATTTCAATCTTTAGATCAAGACATCGTACACACATTCAAAACTATCCCGATTTTTTTTAAATACTTTACAGCAAAACCAAATCACCACATCCAATGGGGAAAAAACACATGTATGCTAAGTATAACTGAAGGTCGCTAATTCCTTGACTTGGCCACAAAAGTTATTCCTACAAAGAATCACGAAAATGCGACAATAACACATTAAAATTCACATTTATTTTCAATGTCTTCTGTTAAAATTATTAAATAAAAATAATCAAGCGACTTACATTTAACTTTTATTAACAAATCTGCATCAGCACTAAGACGAGCATTGCATTTTATGTCGGATTCTTTGGCCTCTATTTCACTGGAGATGTTGGCTTACGTTGACGACGTGAATGTTTTCTTTACGAACCAGAGTATGATTTGGATTTGTAGAATAAAGAAAGAATCGCAGTAAACACAGTAAATGACGTTATTATTAAAAACTGCTTCAAGAAAACTGGGTTTTCGATCAGTACAGAGAAAAATGAGGTTGAAGTTGGACCTAACAACGAGGGATGGGTCAAGCTTGTGACTCACGAAACTACTGGTAATGTGTCAACGCTTACCTTTGAAGACTTCGTACGGTTTGACTACGACGTGGCTACCGCTACCGATATCGTTCAGAATTGTGTGAGCACGCGTGCTGACGGAAATGACAGTGAAGATGAAGTCGACCGATCACAGATTTGCGAAACAGAAGTAAAGAATGTTCGACGGTAATTGATAAAAAAATATTTGTTAAAATTTATGAATTGGAAAAACATACACAAAATGTAAAAACAGAATAAAGAAATAAATATTAGCGTAAGATTTTTTTGCTGGCATCTATGTCACATGTAGTATTTTTGAATATTTTGTTTGTTTCAATATGTGTGATATGCATGTATACTTTGTTCTTTTTATGACTCGCATATTGGTTTGTGGTTTACATGAAATTCCTATATTTCTTATTTCAATTTCGTAATTAAAGCAATCATTGTTAGCCAATATAGTTTTTACTGGATCGTGTTATACGTATGAGAACTGTTGGGTCAATATATTTTAATATACAGTGTTGCCAAATTGGGTTTTCTGTCAATTTACATAATTTTATGCCATTTCATTATTTTAATATACAGTGTTGTCAAATTGGGTTTTTTGTCAATTTACATAATTTTACACCATTTTAATGTGAAATGGTTTGAGATTCACCTCGTTCTTGACGCTCATCTTCATGTACTAACGATTCAAATTTAAATTGGTGACGTGAAATGGTATTAAAACTAAATAAATTACGTCAAAGTAATAAATCATGTATTCAGAATTGTTCCCAAAAATACTACTTAAACTTTATGAAGCGTCTGGTACCGTAATCCGCAAAAACAAACAAAATTTATAGAAAGCTCATGACGGTTGGTGCTCAATTTTTTGATTACAAATTCATCATATGTCATTTTTGAACGATCTTAATCTCTCAAATTAATACGTTGTGGTAAGTATCAGGGGAAATTCATAAAGAATAAGAAACTTGGGGAAACTAGTTGGAGTACTTAACTATTAAATTGTGTTTCATTTAGCGATGTCGACCTCAGTATATTATTATTAGCAAATCGCTGTTAACAATATGTCAACTTGAAGGTTTTCTTAAATCGTTAGAACACAATACATGCACGTAATATAATAACACTAACTTTCATATTTACTTGTCTATGAAGTTAACACTACACAAATAAAAAAAAACGAATATAAAAAAATAATCAAAAAGTAGGTACCGCATTGCTTACGTTATATAATCGGAATTTGAAGGAATGTGGCAACTTCACGAATGTATCACGAAAGCTTCTCCTCTCGAAAGTATTAACAGGCGCTTTGGCAAGATCTCTGAATAGTTCTTTTCACGTAAAGTAGTCCATATGTGCAATATCAGATTTCATTGTATTTTTGACGGTTCTATAAGAATTCTACGCTGTAGAGACATTTTTGCAAAAAGTTCCAATTGTGTAAACGATTTTTAACAATTACGTCTAACACGACGTTGAGCGGAATGTACATGATACAAATTGATTTATTTTTACTTCTTAGTTGTTCGTCTATAGCCTAGAGCAGCGATCACTAATTAGATTTATTTGCGGTTTGTTTTGTTTTATACTTTTTTACAGAAGAGCTTCTAAGCCACCTCCCTACTCTCTTCTGTTCAGCTTTTACTTCGTCACGTGTATTTACTTTATTAAAATTCAAATAATAAACAAAACAACAAAAAAAAATTTTTTTTAATAATGTGAAAAATGTTAAATGTTGCTAAAGATTTCGACACTCAATTTTCTTAAAATCTCCAAATCTGTTTTTAAATTCTGATTAAGATCTTTAATGAACGTCTTGTATTGGCCGACGTCAAACTCGTCACTACTGATTATTTTTTTTTTTTTAATTAGGAAAGTGCAGGCGTTTGTTGTCAAGATCGTTATTAAAAAGATCGAGTTTTCGCAAAAAGCTTTTTACTGTCCTTGAAGTTTAAGGTGCAGGTCATTGATATATTAAAAAATATCCGATAAGAAAGCGACGAAAGCTACATTTTAATTTTTACTTAGAAAAATTAAATAGGCGTATGCGGAAGTCTGATCAATGTTGAAAAGAAATGTATTCAGATAATCTAAAATGCTGAAGAATCTTTGTAAAACGCAGCTTTGGTTTAATCTCACATCATTATGCAACAGACTGATCGTCATATTGTGCATCAACTTCGCCAAAAATTATTTCAATTCTCGATGTTTCAGTGACGATTTTGCACGAAGAAAATTTATTATTTTAATCACATCTAGCATAATGCTCGCGAGATTAGGATTAAGTTTGCAGCAAAGCACAGCTTGATGAATGATAACGTGGTAACAAATCAAATGTTCGTTACATTTTTTATTGGTTCTCAATAGGTGAACTAGTCCTTTTTTTAGTCTAAATCATCTTTATCGAAATAATCTATCACAACGTTAATCATGTCTTCTTCTCGTGTTCTGCTTTATCATTAACGTCGCAGATTCACCCATAACTAAGGCATAATAGTCTGCATTATTTAACTGTCGTTTCATGTCACAATGATTTTCTTCGACTAAAACGTGTGTATTTATAACAAGAGTCCAAGAAATACGCAAAGAAGCTTACTACATTGCTCCTGCTCAGTCATTGAACGACTATGATCTGAGTCGAAGATGTGTAACTCGACAATAAACTTGCAATTTTAGATTTATATCCTAGGTTACTACCAAGTGGCAAATTTTTGGCAAATGATTTGTGTTTGGTCGTTTTGTATTCGAACTTTGAATTAAGGCTTTTTTTTGTTGACGAATCAAGCACATTGGTACTACTCCAGCACGATTTGGTAACGCAAAGCAATATAAATCGGTTCATTCTAGCAAGTAATACAAGTTAATTTATAATATAGTTTTTAATCAAAGAAGATAAAATTTCTGTTATATATTACTGGTTACTTAAGGTCCGCACAAAATAGATCAGCGGTTCGAATTCGAACCACGGTCCTTCATTTGCTGATTCGGTACATTATCTAAAAACAACGCTTTTGTTGAAATTTTCTGATTTTTAGAAACTCTTTTGGATATCGTTAACTGTACGTATCCAGATTCACCAAATGAGGCCAACATAAAATAGTTTTTTTTTGTAAGTTTCCTTTCATGAATTTTTCTTTAACGGTAGTATTTTAATGGTGATAGTATTTTTCACAATATACAGACAACAGTCAAACCTCATATTTTGTCATGCCATAACCAGCCATAACTGAAACTGGCTACGAAATTTTCAGTTATTCAGTTTTTTATTTCAAGTGGAAACTCCAGTAGTTATTCTACATGAAATAAAAAATCTGAAGCAAAAATATGGTTCTTTTTGTTATTTCTTCCTTTGGTGGATGTACAGGCGTTTAAAGAGAAGCAAAAAATGTAGCGATTGGTTTATTTTTCTGTTTATTTTTGGCTATATTTTTATACTGACCTGAGTAGTCTGCGGACAAATTAATCGTGTAAAAATAAGTATTAACAAAGTAACTACGAACAAGTAACTACTAGAAAATTTGTGGTAAAATGAGTAAAATTAAAAGTCAACGGAAGTGGCGGGTACGAAGATTAAATTACTGTGGATTTTGTTTTTTTGGAACTGTAAAAAACATTGCCAAATAGTTTGAACAAAACCTAAAATAAGCTGATTTCATATGGAATGGCTAAGTAATAATGGCACAAACGCACGTGATGTGCTGACTAAAGTTCAAACACTGAAATAAATACGGTTTGTTATCGGGCGTTCTATTTCAATCCGAAATATGAAATTTACGTAAATAAACGCAATGTTTCAATTATTTTACTAATACAAAATCATCACTACGATCAATTTTCACTGTCGTATGGAGCGTGAATATTAGAAGTTGATTCAAAATTTAATTGCTAAATGAATTATGTATATGCATCACTTCTTTGAAGAAATGAAATATAAACAAGTACTTAGAATCAACTTCATCTATTTTAAAAAATATATTATAGTTTGAGGAATTTTTTGCATCTCATAGTACATATAGGGCAATGTTTGACTCCTATGTAATTTTTAATTCTCATTTTAAAACCTTTTTCTTTTACTTATAGATGCCTGAAAGTTTGCAATTACAACTAAAGATTCTGTTACAAGTAAGTTTCTTAGTTAGGACCTAAAAGTGTGACTTGATATATTAATTGCATTATTTTGATAGTCTGTTACTGATTAAGCATAGCACAGCTCGGTGAAATATAGAATAACGAAAGTGTTTTATTAAAAAAAAACTTTAATAGCAAACAAATACGATCATTCAAAATACGGATGACAGGATAGTAATGCATCGATTTTGCATACTAGACAACTACTTCACATACATCTTGTTAAAAAATGTTTAATGGTTTATTTTGAATTCGGTAGTAGTACCTACGGTAGGTAGTTGAACCAACTAAAATTATTTTATTTTAATGATTATGATACATATAACCTAACAGCAATAATAACAAAAACTATGGAAATATTAGAGCTAACAAACAAATTTTTGTTGGCTACCAATTACATCATAAATTTGTGTTTATGCCAATTACGAAATTCTGAATATACTGGAATTTTAAGCGAAAATGTAATCTAAGCGATTACTATTCTTTTTCTTCCAATGTACTTAAAGTAGTGATAAGTTTCGAGTGAATATTTTCAAATTACGGCATTACAATTCTTTATCTACATAATACAGCTACATATACGCTCTTAAACCGAAAGCATAAGTAGTTTTGTATTATGTAAGACGCTTTTGTACAATAAAATAATGCAGTATTGAACATACTATATTAAATTTAAGATTTAACAAAAAAAATTAAACAAACTTCTTTTGTCTAACAATAAAGAGGATGCTATGTGGATTCTTGAATAATTTAAACAGTTAAAAGCTTTTTACTTAACTGGTAATTTTATGGGTACATAATGTTCGTTCAAAGGCCAGACATAGTAGCATTTCAAAGAAATTTGGCGTTTCGAAAAACTATTTTCTGCCGGTATTTCTCACATAATTAATTTAAAAATATTTATTTTTATGTCATTAAACCTTAATATATGTGTTTGCACACACACACCAACATCTACAAAATAATAAGCTATTATTAAAAAAAACTATGTGCCAAAAAATGCTTTATTCCAACGACAGACGAGAAAAGAACTTCAACCCTACATAGGAAATTATAATAGTGTTGTAAAATACGAAGTTTAAAAGTAATATACTTACAATTATATGTGCCATGGTTTCAATATAATAATCAGATAGCTGTAAACCCTCAATTTAGGATAGTTTAAGTTTGGTTTTACCTAGGGTGTTAATTATGATCACGATATAGTACTAAAATATTTTAACAAAAATTTGAGTGTATAAATTCGACAATAGGTTCAGTGCAGAAAATTATATAAACAACATTATGACATAATATTAGGATTATCTTGTTGGTGTTGGTGTCCACTCGTTAGCCACATATAGATTATCGAATAAAAACTTTAAGAAGTCATAGTAAACGTGTCAAAAAAAATACTACTTATATGCGTAATGTCGATAAAAACTTTTTAATTTGTTAAGACTCTAATCTTCTCATTAGGAGACAGAGTGAGAATTGAGAACAACAATTGTTTAGTTTGTTAAGTCTTTTTCAAACTACTAAAAAGATAATATCGTGTTTTGTAAAAACTGCTAACATATTTTATTTGGTGATCAGATCAGGATAACACTTTTTTAGGTGCGTTGAAATGCTCATATAAACTCTTGCAATTCTTTAACACAATGATTATGAAATTTGACACGAAATACTCAATCACTAGACGATTAAAAGCAACTACTACTAAGGTCAAGCTACAATTATTGAGGATAGAAAAATCTAGTTAGCTATGCAAAACAAATGGTTGTTTATAAAATACATATAAAGAAATATATCGCTGAATACCTATTGTCCCAATGAGTGGAAACCGTAGAGAAGAAAGAAAGTTAAGTTAAACTGGTGGAATTATTAAGATTAGGAAATAAGAGATGGTGTCAGATAGTTCGTAACCATTGTTTGGAAATTTAATAATTTCAATAGCTTCTCTAATCTTTCCTGATTTCCAATTCTTTGTTTTAGAAAAATTTTCGAAAAAATGTTCTATCCAACTCTGAATGCGTTATCGTCTTAAAACATAATAAGAAAATTGTAAAATTAATAATCTTTATTTTGTAAATGGCGGTCAATGTTATAAATACCAAAGTGATAAATACGATGTAAACCAAACGTTCGCGCATATATAGTAAAATACATTACGGTGCAGATACATGCAGTTCAATCTTTCTTACGAGGTATATTTCTTTATACGCATAGGATTAAATAGTGCATTATTTTATTTGTCAGTTTAGTTTGCGAATTTCGGTTCAGTAGTGTTTGAGAAATAACTCATTGAATAAGCAATTGTTATCGAAAAAATTGAATTGTCTCGAGAAAGCTTTCGTATAACGATTGACTATGATTTCAAGAAAGGACTGAGCGCCTACAAGTGTGAGGAAAATTTGAAATCGGGGTTTGAGGACCATCATTAGCTACGGTTTATAAGTGGTGTAAAGAATCAGAATGAGGTTGCAACTCGGTTGTATACAGAAAATGAGCTGGCTTTCTTTTAATTGCTGTTAACTTAGAAAATATTGCTGTAGTCAAGGTGGTGGAAGATACAACCGAATTGTCTATGCTATGATCGAGTCCGAATTGATGATTGGATCTTGGCAAGTGAGATCAATATTGCACGAACAATTCTATAGATTTACAAAAACCGGAATTTACTAACGAATTTCAGATATGTTGAATCCTGGAGGTAGTGATGTGGACCGGGCAAATGTCCAGTGTACAGGACATTTATAAATAGGCATTTGCCCCAAGCAGTTTTAAACGCCCAAAATCTGGGAATTTGTACAAAAAGTACTTTTAAAATTTTTGATTGCTTCTAATGATTACTAACATGTTTATTTACCAAATAAAATCATTGTTAAGGGAACACTATATGAAAAAACTTTTTTTTACTCTAATTCCAGTTCTAATAAGTTAGGCGTTAAAACGAACTAACACTGATCAAAATGTTCGTTAATTGTTTTTTTAATTCTTCTTACTGAAGTAGTTTTTCGAGAAGAATTTATTACCGTTATGTAAATTTGCCACCATATATCTTTTACAGCAGTGTAAACGTAATTGAATTCAAGTGCCCTCTATTTTATTCTTATTTGATTTCAAGTACAGCATGTTCCCTGATTAGTGCTATTGCTATTTTTGCAAATAGTAGATGAAATTTTTAGTGATTAGTAATTTCAGGTAATACATAATAATAAATGTTTAAAGTGTAAGGGCTGTTTCGTCAGCAATCCCAAAGGGATTCTCTTCCTTTGTTGACATCATAGATACTCAAACTAGTGTAAGTAAAAATATTTAAAATACAGAAAATAGGACTACAACGGGGTCTGTCCATATCAACTCCGGCAGGCTTAGACATGCATGGTACCATCATAGTTTCGGATTTTGGTCATATTTGTTTTGTAGATACTAGAAACCAAACCCATATACGATATACATATACAATGCTCATATGTTTTTAGTTTACTATAACAGATGCTGAGTCAAAGCTTCTCCAAGGCAATATTCGTCAGTGGATCTTTCTTGTTCATGGTAGAACAGGATGGACTTTTTTCAAAAGATTTAGACCTTCCTTCCAGTTACGTTCAAGATATCGGTTATTCTCTACTTATTCAGAAACAGAAATCCAAGGTAATATAAATAAGTAACTACATGAGGCAATTTATCTTCATCTGCAGTGTGCTGGCTGGAGCAATCTCAAAAATTAATCGATTATTAACTTCATAGTTTCAGAGCCTGAAGCAACTTTTTGTTGAGTTTGTAATGACCTAATGACTAAAACTAACAGCCACAATGTCGAGTACTTTGCTCAGTTTATCACAACTGTTTGAGATAAGTTTGGATCAGTAAATTTGTGCTGGTGATGGGTGACAATGCTCCAAACATGAATCTGCTAAAGGATAAGTTCTCTCACATTGTTCCTCTTGGGTGCCTATCTCACCTATTAAACTTTTTGTGCTCAGATATTTTAGGCTGTCAAAACAATCAAAACTTTCGTGACAAATACAGTAGAGGCTGTGAAAACATTAAAACACGGCCACATTTTACAAGCAGTGTTCGATGAAACATTAGATTTAAAAAAAATCAAAGATGGTTTCACTGAAGTTTCTAGAAAAGGCAGTTTGCAGTCACACAAATTTCTCTTACAAACTTTAGTTGTAAATAAAAATGCGCAGTCATACCTGCTGAAGTCTAAAATAAAGAAGAGAGTTCTGGATGAGAGTTCAGAAAATGATAACGCTCATGAATCGAATCGTTTATTTGATTACAGCTTTAGAAGCAAATCATTCTGAAGTTCACAAAATAATCACAAAGCGCAATCACTTGGTAGACGCTCTCATTGAACAACTAATCTGCGCTCTATTGACATCTGCAGAAGAAAAGTTAATCTTAGTTAAATTCCAAGCTAGGAAGGAATTCGGCGTGTCTTCTATTCACGTTGCAGATAATCTTCTCGATCCAGCAGTACAATGTAATAACCTGAAGCCTATCGAGATGCGTCATGCCATAAGCTTTGTTTGTGACACAGCAAAGAACACTACTAAATGTTATTCAGGTTAGAGAGAACTTGAGTGATTATAGGGATTAACAAGGAATTTGATCCAGACAATTTTTATGGAAAAGAGTCGGTCTTCAGGACGATAAAAATAGTCGTTTAATTCCTTTATTGTCGTGACGAGGTTTAAGAGGAACTTGTGCATTGGCGCAAGTTGCCATTAAAATTCTTGGCGCACCATTTACATCTGCTGTTACAGAGCGTTCCTTCAGCATTTTTCGATCCCATATCGTACAGTCAAAGACAAAAGAGAAAGAAACCTAGTAGTAGTCAGCGAGGGAAAAAACACAGAATTGGATACAGACCTAGATGAAATTGAGGAATCAGATTCAGAAGAAACTGAGACTCAGCCGAAACTTCCTTTTTTTTCATGTTAAATAATTTTGTGTGTGCTTATATTTACTAATATATTACAGTGGTCGCAAGAAGTACAAATTACCTTGCACGAAACGTTGCCACAAAAAAAAACTTGAGTGGTTTATTTGCCCTGCGTAAAGAAGAACTATATAGTAACGAACTTAATTAAACTCTTAAAAGAAATCGAATGGATATCGATTGAGAATAAATCATTACATTTTGAAATGTAAAAATTTCCTGTCTTTTTGTACCTGATGTATCGATAATTGTTTCTCATATTTAAGAAATTTGCATATAGGTGTGAAATCTTTAATTATTCCTTCTTCTGTAACAGCTGGATTAAATAGTTTTTTCATAGATTCAATTTAATTTTAATGCTATCTCGATTAACGCTGATTTGCTATAACGCTGTTTGTTGAAAACCTTAAAAATGCTTAAAATATAGCCGCATTCAAATTATTTCAGCATTTCATTGATTCGTGTAATACGATTATTCCCGAATTTATACGAAGCCCCCAGAATTTATGGTTGTTTGGTGCATTTAAGTATCCCTATTTACTGTTAAAATGACCTCATATAACTTTTCTTTTAGCGCTCCTATCTTCAGGATGCATCTACTGTGCTAAACGAGGTCTTACTGTTTATGGTTGTTTCTCATATATGTTTGTTTTTCAACAATATGGTTTAGAGAAGTTTATGGAAATACTATTTTCTCAAGTAATGTGTGTTAGTATTGTTGGATATTTTTCCAAAATGTTCTTGAAACTGGCGAAAATACTTGTAATCAAGGTGTGTTTGTATAAAGTATTTTGTTTCGCGATATCAACGTGGTACTCTGAAATTGTCAGCACAGCAGTCCTTGTAGATTAATAGAAATGAGTTCTTTTCTTGTGCGTATGCTAGAAATCAAAATGTTGCTTTTTTATTTATTTAGCATTAGGGTGATTGGGCTGATACAAAAAAAAGACTGTCGAAAAGGGATGTTGTACAAATAATAAAAATCTGCAAATTTTAGAAATATAGATGTATTTTTTGGAGGTTTAAATGACAATCATCCAATGACCTTTTTATATAGAGAAGCTGACTGTCTCAGTTTTTTCAAAATCGACATTCACAGATTTATTATTACTATTTCTACTACTGCTGACAGTACCACGTAGAATTTTATATTTATACTATTATTTATATATTTATAGTATAATGCTAATTATCAAAAACGACTAAAAGCTCAAAAATCCTGATTTTTGTCAATCTAACCTCTGGTACCCATTTGTGAAGACGATTCAATTATATATGTATGTTCTGCTCGAGGTATTTATCTTCAAATAATAAAACTATAAACTCGAACTACTTTTCGTAGTTTAGATATAAAAAACAGGAGTAGAATTCAATACCATTTGTAAAATACCTCGTAGTACTAATTGAAACTTTATACTTATAATTTATAAAAGTATACTTAAAACCCAATTTAAACTATTTTTTAATGCAATAAACAAATTTTTGTGCATAATCTACAGTTAACGAACTGCCAATTGTTATAGACGAAATGTTACTGCATGTGCATACATTTATAAGAGCAGACGCCATGATTAATTGTTAGTGATTACCACATAGTTTCTGGGTCGATGCCAAGTAATCATCAAGATATGCGCGTATTAATTGTAATTGTATTAAACGATTGTTTAAACTGTCGGTATATTTTGTAACGTTTAGATGAGTTTAAAACAGGAAATCCTACTGGCGCGGAAGTGTTGCGGTGAAGCTATTTAAATATAGAAAAATTTGTGGTACAAAATCCACTGTTTACAATAAATTATTAAATTGATAACCAAAACGTGATCGAAATCATAATTACTTTAATAGAGTATTTCCATAGAGATTACTATCCATGTATTTTACTTACTTGTGGTTGTATTAAATTGCAGTTTGAAATTCTAAAATGCCTGAGTGAATACGTGTGGTGTGTAAATACCTTCTGGCCTTCTAGGATAAGGGTTCCGGTTAAGTTGTAACCGCGAACCGCTGGCCAAGACCACAAAACCGCAACTCCGTAGTTCAATTCCTAAACTCTTGCAATGAATAAGCGGTCCGGAGCTAATGATTGAATTACAATATACGTTTAACTGCTAATTTTAACTGTTTGAATTAGTTTGGGAAATAAAAACAATGACGTTTTCAATAAAAATTAAATACAAAGCGAATGCGTGCTTTCGGTGTTAACCGCAATGACTCGGTAATATTATGCATCTATTGTTAAACAGTGAAAAGACAATGTGGTTATATTAATCATTGATTTAGAAAAAAAAAACTAATTGCAAAAAGTCAATGTAACAGCGTAAAATAGTTTTATCCTTTCTGTAACGAACTTTGAGTTAACGACTCAATTATTATAACTTATATGTAATCAAATCTAAAAGAAAAACATATACCATTGTTCTTTTATTCATTAACTTACTATTTATTAATTATTTCTGTAATTTATTTGCACGTAAATATATAAAATCTGGAACGGAAGGATATTGCGTTGGTATTATTGTATTCTGCTGGATGAATTGTTTTAAGTTAATTGGTTATTTTGATATGTATCGATTTCAGGTATGTGGTGAGAACGTTATAATTTTTTTAATATTTTTTAGCTCTACACATAATGTCTTCAGTTTTAAATATATAGATATTGTGCAGTGATGCTCTAAAGCGTTTAAATCTAAAATACAGATCAATTTTAATGAATCAGTGGGAGGGTATATTCAAAAGTTTGAATTAGGGTATTCGCAATTTAACCTTTTCTTCTTTTGAGAACTAATTAATTATCAAAGTTTGATTTATGTTAGTATAAAATTAATAGAAATCGTAGTATCTGAGGAGCTCCTAATGCATATTTTTATCTTAAATTCTATTTCTAGATCTTTTAGGCAACGTAGATCAAGTTTTGATTTAGCAAATTTTTAGTAATTTATTTCGCATAATAAGTCAATATAATAATACTATATCCTAACAGTTTAATATAATCTTGCAGATTTTGTGCAATATATACATAGCTGTCAATGTCTGTAGTTTTAGCTGACTCATGAATATTTAAAAAAGAAATTGTCTTCGTTTGATGACAGCAAGAAAATTGATGTTACAAAGAAAAATATTTTTTTAGAGTACGCTATACTAATTAAAAGATTAAAATAAAAAATTATTTGAATAAAATTAAATGATTTGAATCGGGTGAACTCTGTTGACATTATTACCAGCTAGCGCCGAAGGCTTTAAAGACGATGGGACAAGGAAGCTTTGTTTAGGGTGCTAGTTCTGATATGCATGAAACAAAACTATTTGATAGAGCTAATTCATTGAGATAAGAATAGAAAGGGGAAGGGTTAACTACAAATCACTAAACGATTTATGCGACGAAAGTCAGACATCTTAGGTTACCATTTATGAGTCATACTTATCCTGGTTACTGTGGTTACGATAGTGTTATGTTGTTTTCACTTGGCAACCGCGCGTTTTAGCTTAAAACTTTTAAGCTGTCAATATCAGTTTATTCAACAACGATGGCTATCAAAAATAAGGTTATTTACTCAAATCAAGGAAAAAACATCAATAAACATTGTAGTACTTTTTTTATAAATATCATTATGGGAATTGTTGCTTCCGTATAGGTAGGTAAGGTTTCATTTGTGTTCACTGATGAAAAATTTCTAATTCTATAATATCTTTGCTTAATTCCCTTATCTTTTACTTTAGATTATAATATAAGGGAGTATAAGTCTACTAAATGGTTTATAGTTGAAACAAAATGTTTGGTGTGGACAAACATCATCAGCGAATGTAATGCATCGGGTAAAACAGGCCTCCGAACAGCAAAACGCCAGAAATCTTTTTGAATATATAAAACTACTAAAAAGATCTGTGAAACATTACATTAAGCAAGGACATAATATTAAAAGTCATTGTTTTCGAACTCTTATTAACTGTCGATCAGCAGATTTTGCTGGCTAACATTGGACACAAAGCTCAGCCATATTAAAATTGCTTTAACAGGACGGCTTACGATTTTGATAAATTGTGAATTAGTTTAAATAAAATCCGTATTCAAAATAGACAAATGTGAACTATTTGATGCGGTTGAACCTCAACCTGGATCATCTAGTATTCCTTAAAAAATGTAAAGCAAATAAAAAATTACAATAAATTATATTGTTTCTATACATTTTGCATATTCAAAACTGTTGCAATTATTGCATTACGAACGGCGTAGGTTTCATTATTATTATTGTTTTCCTTGTAAATTGTCGTGACTTTAGTAGTAGTGCATGAAATGTGCTAAAGCATGGTTAGTTGTGTTGCTTGTGGATGTTCCATAACTCAAAAAACCATAAGTC
This sequence comes from Aquatica leii, assembly GCA_035610365.1. Classification (NCBI taxonomy): domain Eukaryota; kingdom Metazoa; phylum Arthropoda; class Insecta; order Coleoptera; family Lampyridae; genus Aquatica; species Aquatica leii. The sequence goes on along the minus strand of CM069433.1, from coordinate 44,770,384 downwards.
AAGGAATTACATTTTATCGGTTATTGTAAATTTATGTATTATAAAAAAATCAAGTTGCTTAACCTCCGCCATATTAGATTACTATCGCGGTAATGGAGTCAAGGAGACAAGGACTATTTGAAACATATAGGTAATAATAACTAATGGGTATAGGAATCAGATAGTTAGTGTCACTATGGAAGAAGATCAAACTAAGACAGTCAAATGTTTTGGTTCTTTATTTTTATTCTGACTGTATACTTGGACAATACCCAAAAAGAAATCAACAGCGTTTAAACAACATCTGATAAACCAATAATACAGAAATGATTACATTGTTGAAAGAGTTAACCGTTACCAGTATCTTCCACCTATCAGAAATAATGAATGAAACATAAAATCCTGGATTGAGAATAGGAAAAATGCATTAACTAAAAATGCCATCAATCGTTAAAAGTCGATATGTAACCATGAATACAGCATTCGGGTATTACGCTCTAATGTTAACAATATTAAGTATGGTGTAATACAATCAAAACGGAAACATTTTAGTGTTTATGCCAAACGAAAAAAGACAATCTCTAACAGCACCTCACAAAAAGTACTTTTTTCACGTTTTCCCTTGTATTTTTTCGAGGAACGGTAAACAAAGAAGAACACATAGACATTGAAAATATTTTTGAAAAAAGACGGTATTGTCAATTAGTTCCTTCGGTACAGAAGTTTCTGCATACCATGCAGGAACAAATCGATAGCAGTCTTGATGGGATTCGTAGAAAGTTGGATCAGCTATTTTTGGTACCTCCATTAACCGCAACGGGATTTTTTTGCCCTTAAAAACATTCGAGGCAAAAGTTGTTCTTGGCCGCCATTGCTTTGGTTCACAATAAGTTGAGTATCGCAAATACGTAATTTTGTTTGTGATTTTTATAAATATCAGGAAACAGTCATAAAATAACTACTACAACGGTTTTGCAGTTTATGTTAACTAATAATGTGTAGAAACAAGCAAACAGAAAACAGAAGTAGTTCTATTCTAGTTGTTCGCCACTGCGGATTGCAGACCAATTTGCTTCGGTTCGCGCAGCTCTATTTCATATTCTCTATCTTCTATAGTTTAAGTTTAACGTATGTGTATTATAGGTACAAAATTAGATTATATTGCATTTATGGTGTTTTATAATTACAACCTCGTGACACTAATTTATAAGGTAATATATAAAATACCCTAAAATGAATATTATTACTATAATCAATACGTGCGTGTAAATTGACAGAAAACCATATTAACCATCAAAAGTCTTTTTTCGTTCTTAAGCAGACTGTGAAATCTATCTGAATAAAATATAGCTGCGTGTATAAGTGTATCAAATAAATTTCATAATAAAAGGAACTATTTCTCAAAAGCGTATTTCAAATTCGGAAAAAAATGTCTCAGAGGAGACGAGTTTTAAGTAGTGGCGTAAAGCAATAGACTTGTTGCTGTCATAAAACTTCTAAAGAAATCGTTTCTATTGTAAAGTGCGGTAGCTGGAAGGAAATATTTGAAAAATGACTTTATAATTACAATATTATCTAAGGCTTGATCGGGAGTACCTAAAAGGAAACGTTAAATAAAAATGTAATTAACTTTGATTACAAGCACGTTGTAATTAGTAGGTGGAGGTATTTCAACAAAGTAGTAATAAAAAAATCATTACTATGATTATTTTGTTATTATTAATTTGAAATGTTCATTGTCCTGAAAACCATTAAACGTGTTTAATTGTGGTTAGTAAAAAAAAAGTAAAATGCTCAATGCGGAACGACGGAATTGCTTTTGTACTAACATGCGTGAATGGATTTCCCTTATTCTTTAACTGCAAAATCAATAGCGTGCATTTATATCATCCTCTTATCCTTACGATATCAAAAATAGGACACATTATTTCTGCTAGATCCTCTAATTGTTTTTTAAACAACGCACCGGCACGCATAAATTTCCATTAGCAGTCACGCACTCGTGCAGTTCCCAGTTATCATCAGCTGCACTATTATATAATAACGATTTATTGCTTCACGTTACAACAAAACACTTTGTATAATCGTCAATAATTTACATAAACCTTTCTTGTAGATAAATGCAATTATTTATTATTACGTGAATGTATTATTTTAAATTAACTAGTTGCTCAAGTTAACTTGATCAAATTTAAATTAAAGAAGACCGATTTCCGAATTTAGTTTCTAAGTTAGGAGATACGGCAACTGTCAAACAATAAACAGATACGATGTTTACAATAGATTAATCCTTTTGTTAACAAATCATCTTCCCCACGTAGTCAGGTAGGAAGCTTGCTTTATATGTTGCCAGTCTTCTCCACGATTCCTTTTGACAGCGAGATAAACTGATTATAGATCTATATTACAATTGTAACACCCTAATGGATTTTGTCGAACAAATGTGTTCGTATACGTTCTTTACAACCATTATAACAGGATTTATTGAAAACGTGATATTCGAGGATAAAGTATCTTGACGCGTCAAGTTTGGGTGAAACAAATCGTGAAAGAATGTCGCGGTTTTAGTGATGTGTTTATGCTCGAGAAATGTTAATGTTGAAATTATAAGGAGTGGCATATTTGTGGTTGCGGTTGTTGAAAGTAGTCAAACCCTAATGAAGATTATTTGGAAATTTCAAACCTACGCTACTTTAGAATTCAAATTATTTCATCAATTTCCAGAGTGTAATTTCATATTGCGCACTTTATTAACCGTTTTTTTGTACAGAACATAATGCTTTTTTATGTGGTTTTATTAATGCGTATTCTTTATTAATCAGTACGAATGTTTAATATCGTTGCTATTTGCAATACATATTTTAAATTACATTTGTTTTGTAATTTCTTAAATTTTCGTAGAATCATTTTTTTCTCTACAATTTCTTATATTGTACACTTTTGACTTTCTAGTTAAATTACGGATCTACAAAAATGTTTGTAAGAAATAGGTCAAGCTTAAGTAATCAAATACTGTGAACAAACATTTTCTTTTATTTCAGGTCTAAACTCACAATGCTTTCTATACAATGAAGAAAACAAATTAATAGACGTTTTGTGATTGTTTGACCATAGTAAGAAAAAGGCACTGATATGAAATTCGCCAACATTTCAACTCGTTTTCGATTTTAACAGACGTTCAAAAATTTATACATACGTACTGTTTTTAATAAACATTTTTTTATGACAAAAATGCACGTGGTCAATTAAGATTTATCAATGACGCGGGAGATGGTAATTTTCTCGTGAAAAAATTCTGTGTATCTAGAAACAAACTTTTGAAGTGAATAGTAATGGGGAACCAGCATTTTAAAAAGATTGTCAATTATGGGATTTTCAAGAAGTTAACTGTTTACTTTCAAGAAACTGGACTGATCTAATCGTTCAGAATTGCCAAATAAGAAAGAAGAAAATTAAGCGATTTTTAAGTAACTTTATAATCCACGTTTGACAAACAACCAAAATATAATATATCAACAACCACGTCGGTTTACAATGTGATAAGATTGAATAAACGTTATTTAATCAAAATTAATTATTTTCAACTAAATTTGAGAATATTGGAATGTTTTGATTTTATTTTAAGTTTGATGATCTTTTAGGCTCACTCGTAGATTTCAGCGTTTTTTTTTTCAAATCGTTTTTATGTGAAAAGTAGGTACATGCAATTTTGATTCATCCTGTAGCAGGAGGTCGTGTTATTTACAGCATCATCTAATTAATCTCATTATGAAACAAGGATAAAAATTAGTTTTAACCGTTTTAATGAGTGCATAATTTTCTGTTAAATGGTGTAAAGAACGCATTGCAATATTAATTTGCAAATTAGTGTGCTTAACTGTAACAAAAATTTATTTAAATTTATATTATTAATGCTGTCTTTATCATTCATTAACTAAAGGAAGTTAATGGCCGCCTTTGCATTCTGTTAAGATAACATGAATGTGACGAGAACCCAATTTATCTTACGTATATTGCTTTCTTTGTGTGTGTTATTTATTGACTCAGAGTAAATATTAGTACACTCATTCAGATGGATGCACAAGCTGCATATTATTTCCTTACAAATATTTATAAATGATATAAATATTGATTCTAACGACCGTTAACAAATGCGCATCAGTTCGGATTTATTCGATTTTGTATTTGTTGATTCTATAAGATTTTCTAAAATTTTCTTCGGCATTTGTTTATTTTGTTTTAAATCTTTTATTTTATGTATTTACTTTTGCGATACCAATGTACAATTATTGTAGTTTGTATCTGTTAATATTTGTTTTTTGATTAGAGCTAAATTAATCTAGTAGTAGTAGTGTAGTACCATAATTATACCTGCTATTATAAGAATCGACTCTGTAACTCAACTTGTATTTCTGGCAGGTGATTTGTGATTTTATCTCAAAGAAAAATTATTTAATATTAGATGAATCACTAAATTTGTACTCAATTGTTAGGAGTTACTGTTTGTTGATATTCTCTTTGTATGCACGCCTGTCATTTACAATAATTGAATGATGATAATACGATACTTCTGAACCAGTAAAATGAAGCTGCTTCAATTAACGTGTCTTTAAACATCTAATTTGCGTAATTGATTTTGGTTAATGATTAATCCTTCTTTCTTTAGGTTCTATAAACCTTTTCGGCTTCGTGTCATTTACTAATACTTGTAAATTAATTATTCAAATCTCAACCTATTCTAATTATTATTCCTAAATTTAATTTGCTTATTAAAAGATAATGTTGCATTAAATAAATTTATATCGCAATTTGCAGTTGTTGAAACGTGGTTAAATGACTGTACAACGAATAAAAAAGTATTGAGTAAAAACAAATGTTTACAACATTCCATGATTATGAAACCGCAAGATCATCCAAATGTAATGATGCAAACAAAATAAGTGGTGAATAAAAACGTCCACGTCAACAAACACCAATAAATATAAATTCATTGGCTATAAAACTGACTAAATTTGCGGTTTCAAGCCTTTGTTGATTTAATTTTTTTAACCCCAAAAACTGTTAATAATTTGTTTTATTTTGAAGTGATTATTATAACGGAGAGCCGAAATGAATTTGTGTTATTTTTTCCAGGGACCACCTCAACCTGGACAACCATTTAAATTTACTGTAGGAGAATCCTGTGATAGAATTAAAGAAGAATTTAACTTTCTTCAAGCGCAATATCACAAGTAAGTTTTTTTTTTAATTAATCTTTAATTTTTACAGTAGTTGAGATTATTGAATTGAAGTTTTATATAACATGCTACTGCTTCACTATCGAGTTTTCTTATAGACAGTTTTACGGTACACGAATCCCGATTTCTGTTTAACCTATAATTTTTAGTATTTTGTATGATTAAAAAGAAAAAAATATATTTTAATTATCTTATTTCTATGGCATGGTTTATATAAAGAACTTTGATACTTGTTCAATAATTTGAAAAATAATTTTATATTTAGATTATGGAAATAAATTGAAATTTTTATGCAGAAATGGTATAAGCAGGGGAGAACATGAACAACCCCGAGAAGTACGAAAGTTACAGAATGTTTTTCTTCACGATAACTACTTTATTTAATTTTTATATTGACAAGTCGTCAGTTAATTAATCATCCAAAACTTAAATTTTCCTTGGTGTCTTCGAGAAAGGTTATCTTGAGTGCAGTCTGTTATTAGATTTGACCTGTTTTCATTGATACATTACAAGTTTATCACTTAATATCCTTTGATATTAAAAATTTATTGGTTTAAATATTTTTTTAAAGTGTTTGGTATCTGTTTTTATTTACATTTAAAAAAAAAACTAGTGAAATAATTAAAATAATTGACGGAAAGAATCACATAAAATTAGCCCATCGCGTATCAATAGGACAACGAATATTGTGTAAAAAATGTTTCTGTGTTTATAAGTTGAACTGAATTTTGTTAATTGAAGTGCTTGGTTTCATTATTTCTATGGCATTTAAAAACAAAAGTACATAGTAATTTCTAAAATTTGTATTGACAGTGTTAATCTAATTTTAAAAATTAGCTTTAATTAATTCTAATATTCAGGATTCAGGATTTTAACTTGAGTTCGCAGATTACGGTTTATGAAAATTTGCACACATATAGAACAGATGATGTATAACAACTCGCTACGATGCTTTCGCCTTCTGATTGCAGTCTCATTGATCGAATTTCTTTTGAACAAGTCAAGAATTGCCCAAATTAACATTCCAAAATCGGAATTTTTTGCATTAAAATCTCTTAAACAAGATAAATTTTATAAAGCCGACGAAGTGAACGCCACTGTTATTATGAATCGATGAGATTATGATAAATTTAGAATCTTTTCTCAGACGGGTCGTATAAATTTCCAAAGATCCATCTTCGTCTATTGAAAGAGCAATTTCCCAACTTATAACAGAGTAATCAATTGATGAAGCCGATAAGAAAAATTTTAATACCTAAGTATTCTAAAACTCCTCGATTGTACGCTAATATTCCCCTTCGACTTATTGTCTGCGCTAAATTCACCTACTTATAAAAGCTTGCAAGTTTAGTATAACTTTTGACAGGAAAGACTAGAGTTATTTCTACTCAATTAAGTTTAGAAGTTGCAGAATGTTAGTCGTTTGCAACCGACTGACATGGTTAGTTTTGATGTCGAGTCATTGATTACTAAAATGCTGGTACCTGAATCAATTAATATTATCAGTTCTTTATTCAGCTATAACAAGATTTCAAACGACATAGTACCTATTATCGAAAAATGTTTGTGCTTTACATATTTTACTTTTCGAGAAGTTTTACTCACAAACATCAGGAGCCGCCATAGATTCACTGCTTTCACCAGTTGTTGCTAATATATTTATTTCGAGAAAAAAGCTTTATCCCCATTTTATCTAAAACCTAAGTGCTGGTACAAATACGTTGATGACACTTTTGTCATTTGGCAAAATGGTCCTTCTACGCTCAACTAGTTTCTATGTCATTTAAATTCAATTCATCAAAATATTCGTTTTACCATAGAACTAGAAAGTAACTCCTCTTTACTATTTTTCGACGTGAATCGAAATGAAGGTCGTTTATCACATTCAGTTTATCGAAAACCTACTCATACAAATGGATTGTCTACCATCGCTCTTCAGAAATTATCAGAAGTGAATTCTTCAGTGTACAAAGCTCTTTTTTTAAGTCAACTCCAAAATATTAAAAAATAGTTCAATTATCTAACCAAGGTATTAGTCGCAAACAATTACTATAGAAAAAGCATTAAACAATATATTACAATGTTTACGTCTGCGTAACCGAGAATAACAGCGAAATCCATGTCTGAACTGGTGTCTATCGCTTATCTAACTTATGTCGAAGGTTCAAACACAACATTGTGACTCGGTTTTCTACTCTTCCTAAAATGGGCTAACTCTTAAATCCGGTGAAATACGTTATTTCTTTTCAATCTGACGGCGTTTTTAGCATTCTTCACTCTTGTGGGCGTGCGTGCATAGGAGAAACTGGTAGAAACGTGAGAATTCGTATTAAAGAGCATCACAGATGCAGTTGTCTTAAACAATCTTCTAAGTCAGCGGTGGCGGAATACGTGCTAGAAACGGGTCATCAAATTATGTTTGAAAATACTAAGATTTTGGCTAATTTTCCTAATTACCTACCATCACCGAACGATTAGGGAATCTATTGAAATAATCAAAATCCTTTTAATATTAACCGAGATTCTAGTTTTCTTTTACTGAAGATTTCGAAACCAGTTTTCTCGATCGCAGGCCGGTCTGTAAAAGCGAGACTTCACCTCGCAATCATTTTATTCAGCTTGTGTGATAACGACAAAACGGGAATGATTCAAATTGGAAAATTGTATAACATAACAAAAATTAAAAATCTTAACTGTTTTTGAATCGAAAGTTACTACAGTAACTTGGAACTCAATTTTGACTATGACTGCGCGAATCAATGTTTATTTTATTTTCGCACTTAAGTAGGTAATATCATTCGACATTAAGGAAAGATATTTTTGTAATATACTTTGATAATTGTATGCGATTAGAACTCGAACAATTTCTAAAGTAGTACTATGCTATATATAATTGCAGCATATATATCGCTAGTTAATTTTACATTTGATAAAAAAGGCTGACATTCTCGAATAAATCTTAAATTGGTACACATAGTGTCCTTTATTCACTAGTATGTATAGTCTTCAGATCGAACGCAATACGAATAAACTAATGCAAAAATATATTTTTATACTGTTAATAATAACCTAGAAATTCTTAATGTGCAATGAAAATATAATGCAACGGATTTTAATGCCGAATATAAATCGATTTATTATACAGGTTGCAAAAACTAGGTCTAACCATTTAGAGTACGTATAAATGAAATCAATCTAATTTAAGAACCTTATTGTATAGTAATCTCCTTTAACAATGGGTAATAGACAATTCAAACATCTTTAGAATTTTGAATGACTTTTTATTATAAATCCAACACTCATGTCGGCGTTCAGGTATAAGATCTACTTTTAACTGTACTTCTAAATATTCTTTTTTCACGTCGTGTCCAAATTTGGGTTTACTAACATACATGTTTCTGTTTTAGCTTGAAACTTGAGTGCGAAAAACTAGCAAGCGAGAAAATCGAAATTCAAAGGCACTATGTAATGGTAAGTGGTTTTAAGTACAATTCAGAAAAGTTGTTATTTTTATATGCTAAATATTAATAATTATTCAACAATGTTGATTGTTAGCCCGTTATTGTAAACATTTGTTTTTTTTAACTAGGTTTGAGAAAAATTTGCGGTCGGTCTATGAAAGAAAATATTAATAAACAATTTTGCGTAAAATGCATTAAATATTAATACACAAAACGCCTTTGGGTTATTTCTTGTCGATTAATAAGTATATAAACATGTATTTTTAAGCTCAACGAATCCAATTTCAAAATTAATTTGATTTCTATCTGTACTAATTATCGACAACATTAGGTAAATACTCAAGAAAACGAAGCAGTAAAAAGTTGTTTCACATTTTAGTTCATTTTGTTTTGTAATTGGATCAGAATCAATGTGGTTGTAATTATTTTTGATAGCGTCATTTAATTTATTCTAGGTTGGGAAATTTTCTAAGTATTGATTTGTATACTTGTCATGGATTATAAATTGTGATTACGTTATAAATTTTCGTTAAAATAAACAGTGAGCTATTTTAATTACGTGTTTATAAATTAAGGTTTGGCGTTGCCTTGGATCTTTTTTTTGCAGCATGTTTTGCATTGAATTTTAATTGTAACAGCAAATTAGTGATTACCGTGCTCTTAGTTGGTTTAATCAATATCTTCTATTATTTCAACCAGTTTAGATTTTTTTGGTTACTGAACCAGGTTATAATGGCAATGAGTCGTGTATTAAAATGATTATTTTGCTCTATTTTTTAACGTATCACTTATGCACGTTAAAAAAAAATTTATACGAGATGATACTAATCGGTTTAATGTTAGATTAAATCAGATTCACATTTAATTCGACCTGAAAACTCTGAGATTAAGTTCGTTTATAAATTTTAAAAAAATTTCATTTTTTGTCATTTGTATAACTATATATGTATACAGGGTCTACCACGCCATCCGTGCGTTAGAAGTATTGGTGATGTGATGATATAACATCTACAGTTTTGAAATTTGGGAGGATAAAGTAAAGTGTAAATCTCGACAGAAACAAAATATTTGAAACAGCGTGCATCTTCCGGTTCAACCGGAAGTAGCCACTGATTTTGTTATTTCAAATGGAACACTCTGTATATTATTACCTTTTTTTTATTTTCCAAGCAATTCTGTGATGACTTGTATCAAGTAATCCTATACTTATCTGTAAGAATTAATTTATTAATTTTATTTTGGAAATTTTTTATTTACCCCTTTACAACAGTACTTTTAAAAACTATACAGTAACATCTCGTTTAACGTTAGGGATGTGTTCCTCGAGAACGTTACGTTAAACTAATCAACGTTAACAGAGGAAGAAATAACACGCGATTTTATAGCTGTCTTTTCACTAACTATTGATGTAAAGAGCGTCAAGTTAAGTGAAGTATTATTGTACTATCTTATACGGGGCGATGACAATGGCATTCTAAAGTTTAACAACAACAAAAAGATACATAACACACTTTTTTTTAATTAACACTCACAAATCTTTACATGACACGACTCGCACGTTAATTCTTCACAGATTTGCTATAGCATTTCCTATACCTATTTTAAATTGTTTTCCTATTATTCTCAGAGCGCTCGCCCATATTGTGTTTAGTAAATATCAAGAAAGTGCAAATGGTCGTAAAAACAAAATTACATATTTTTGCACAGATATTGTAAAAGATTGACGTTAATTTTTATGAATTTAGCCAAAATGTTAAGAAATCGATAAAGATTGTGGGGTTACTCTAATGCTGACAGTCTGAATATGTTTTTTTATTCATAATGCATGTGGAAAAATATTGGATACAACTTGTAGAACATTTAATACAAGATATTCTCATCTACCCGCAATAAAAAACAAATTTAGAAGAATTGAAACACGTTTTGCTGAAACAGGGAGTATAAGAGCTTGTAAAAATTCTTCAAAGATACCCAAATAAACACTCTGGGTTATTTCCAAGTTTATCCTTGACATTCAATACCAGCAGTTTCTACATATTTAGGCATATCGATGATGTCATTTCATAGCATTTTGAAACTATATTAATTTCATCCATACTGAGAAATTACAGTGCATTACAGCGAGCGTATGTTTTTAAAATTGCAAGATGATGAGAACTTTCTAGCTAACTTGATCTGGATTGATGATACTAAACTTAGTTGAGAACGCATCGTAAATCAAAGAAATACCTACTACGACAGAATAATTTTCAATTACAATTTAGTTTTAATGTGTTCTGTGCAATTATGTACAATAGGGTACGTTGAAAAATATACGATGCAAATCTACATCAAAAATATTTGATAATTCTAAGAGGAGTAGTGGCAGATTTTTTGGGCACTTTGTCCAGAGAGACGCTTGTTGTATCAATTAAATGCACCCGCGCATTATACTAGGGAGGTGTATGTTCAGATATCTTATATGTTTGAGGATCGATGGATTCGTTCTAATGGTTCATGGCAGTGTTGCCAGCTGACTTTGTCGCGATTCTCCACACAAACTGTAAAAATTCCACAAATTTACTCAATTCTACAAACATAATTTAATGTTTTTTTAGGTGTTATAAATTTGGCTTGTTAGCATAAATGCTAACACGCCCCATTCCTCTACAAAACTAATGTAGGTTCATACAGGATTTCCCCCAAAATACTCAAAAACAACTCTACAATTGACAACGCTGGTCCACGGAAGTGGCCTCCTAGTTCTCCGGATTTATTCCCACTCGATTTTTTTCTTTGGGGATGTCTCAGGAAGAAGGTGTACATCATACCAATTGCAACCAGGGAGGAGCTTGTAGTTCGTGTAAGAATGGCTTTTGAGGAACTAGGTCCATATACTGTTTTTCGTACCAGATAATGTAGGATAATTTTAAAGTGTCTTTAGCAGCATGGAGACCATGACCAATTTATAATTTTTTGTTTTGTTCTCATTTGTATTTCCTGCCATTAATAGTTTTCCTGAACGGAATAAGGACAAGCGCTCTTTGAGGAAATCTTCTAACAGGAAAACCATTTAAAATAGGTATAGGGAATGCTATAACAAATTTTTGCAGAATTAACGTGCGAATCGCTTCATGTAAGGATTTGTGAGGGTGTTTGTTTAAAAAACAGTGTTATGTAGCTTTAAAGTTGTTACACTTTAGGATGTAATTTTCATCACTCTGTATAAGGTAGTACAGTTTTAAAAATTACTGCCTATAGTATTAGTTTTCCATTTTAAAAACAAACAAAATCTGTGAAATTTAATGTGTGGCGAAAATAGCAAATTTTTAAAATAAAATTAATAACTAAACAACTCTTACAGATAGGTATATGAATATCGAAAATTACAAAATGTAATAGTATACAGGGTGTTCTATTTAAAATAACAAAGCTAATGGTTACTTCCGGTTACACACGTTATTTCATCCTCTAAAATTTCAAAATTGTAGATGTGGTGTCATCGCATACTTTAAACACACGGGTATCGTGGTAGACCCTGTATTCCGTTCTCATTTTTAAAAAAACGTGTTTCTTAAATAGTCTATTTTTCATAAAAGAATGAAAAGAATTGAGCTTCCTACAATCTCATTTATTGTTAGATGTGGTTCTACTTTCAAAAGAGTTTGGTCAAAATGTCTACCGGAATGAGGCAACATTATTATTAACTAAAGCACGTATTTTATTTATAGCGTATTTGGCACTTTGGACATTTAAAAATAATGACAAGTATAGAAAACATTTCGTTTGTATTCGCTTTCAATCTCCACCTCTATTTGCATCCGAACTATGTATAATAAAGAGATGCGTGTTGAGAAAGTATGAGGTGAATCAATGCTTAGAATGCTTTCGATATGAATTTGATTATCGCATAACGTAGCAGACGTTCTTGAATCGTCGTAGGCGTTTAAGTTTTTAACTCGTTCTATAGACATATTTACAACCAATACTTATGCTATAGTTGATTTGTTGTAGCTCATCGGTCTTAAATTGGTTTAGTCAAATACATTCGTATGTCGAGAAAATTTTCTTCGACATGTAGTTTAATATATATAGTGCACGCCGTTTATTGGAAACATGGGTAATGTTATCACTCTATTAAAGTACCAGACTTATGTTAGTACGTAAAAAAACACCGTTTATAGTAATCATAATTTCGGTTTATGTAATCAATTTTTTTCTCACGTTTGTTTCTATACATGAACAATAACCTAAAAACACTTGTTTTGCATGTTTAGCTTTAATTCTACAGTGTTGTTTATTTATTCAAGTGTTTTGACTGTAACATTACATCATTTAAACATCTGTAAAAACGTTATCTTTGAGAATTAACTTGGAAAGCATATGCGTTCTTAGAATAACAACTACATTTAACTACATCTTTTGTGATAACGTAATTTTGTATTTATTTGTCTATTCAGTGTCTGCAAATTACTGAGAAGCAATTTGTAGTTCTTAGAACAGTGAATTAAACATCATAACGTTGTTTTTGATTTCTTTTTATTAACGGTGTCAACAAACTAGTTAATGTTACAGGTTCGTAATTTTCGATTTATTTGGTTAATTTTTTTCAACGTTCTATAAAAATTTTTATTTTGAAATTTTCTGCTTGTATTGATGTGATGCTATGATTTTACCTTCTGAATTAACAACCTGTTAATCAGATACACGTTGTATGTGTTTACTGCTTTCTAGCCAACATACATTTATTTGTTTTTTCTGAACTTCAGGTATTGTTATCATTCGGTTATTGTTATCAAAAACCCCATGTCCCAACGGGATTCTATTAAGCGGCGTGGACTGTAGTAGGTAGGTTCATATCTTGTACTTATACCATGATTTGTTCTCTTAAGTATTAAAGTCTATTCGTTCGTTACAAATAACTTGAATATATTAATGATGACAATCAAGTAACAACTGCTTAAGAAATATTTTTCAGTTCTCTATATTAAAAAAAATCGTTTAATGGTAGGGGTTCTTTATCCTCCTTATTTAAACTTTAAGTAACACTATTGGAATCTTCATTCAAGGAGGGGGCATAAAAAAAAACTGCTCAGTTTTTCTTTAAAGGCGACGTTTCGTGCACTTCATCAGACCACTGCAATTTATTAACTTAAGTACAACAACTATCTAATCTAATAAGTTAGTAGTAACTAAATTACAGATGTAAACAGAAAAAACAGTAAAAATTATTTTCCATTTTACAAGAAAAGATTAGTCTCTGAAATGATCTTTATCAACGTATACAAAAATATTATTAATTTTAATACGGACACTAATAATTTAAGTAGTATTTATAATAATTTAATTTCTAAAATTACGAAAAATTATTAAGTGTGTTTCGCGGTTATTTTCAATTTTTATTCCATTTTGATAACAGGTTACCTTGAAATAAATGTTTGATTATACATATCATAGTGTTTGTTCTCCATGTTTAATTGTATTGTCATTTATTATTTATACTTATTTATTGTTTTTAATCAATGACTATTAATAATCACATTTTTGTCAATTAAGTTTAGGACGTGTTCGTGTTTGTCAAACTTCGGAGTAATTGCTCAAATGTTCTAAGTAAGTTCTTACGTTTACTGTTTTTTATGTTTACATCTGTAATTTAGTTACTACTAACTTATTAGATTAGATAGTTGTTGTACTTACGTTAATAAATTGCAGTGGCCTGTTGAAGTTCACATTTAGTGCACGAAACGTCGCCTCAAAGAAAAACTGAGCAGTTTTTTTATGCCCCTCCTTGAATGAAGATTCCAATAGTGTTACTTAAAATTCGTTTAGTAATTGAATATTAGTTAGAACAAATGTTAAAATATTGTTTTAACATTGATTTTGCTATTGGTACTTATCTCGGTTTCGCACTAATAAATTTTACTAAAATAAGCTTAGAATGTAGGACATTTGATGCAGCCAAAACAAACTTTCCAGTATCATTTTTTCTAATGTGTGCACCGTTAAGAATAATATATAGAAGACTGGAGCATTAATAATTGTCAGCACGGAACTTTTTCTTTTGCAATTTTGTTTTGAAAGTAAATTTCAGCAGGAAACGATTTGAATAATATTAAAATAATCGCAGTGTGAAAATGGTTTCTGATTTTATAACATTTGTCAGCCAAAATGCGAATTTAGCAAATGCTATTTGGATTGCATCCAAATTGAAATTAAGTAATAGTTTCATATTTCACACGGTTTAATCTATTTTTGCTAAATTGCCACACAAATAATAACGGATTTTTAACATGTTAATTGTCAAAGGTGGTCATAGTTGTTTCTCTTTCATAACGTGAATTCATTAATATGAAATAAGTTTTTCTTCTTCTTGTTTTCAATCGCTTTTAGTTACTACATACCTTGTACATTTTCTTACTGTTTAACAGCCGATTACAGATTACATCTGTGATGTTGTTTATATTGACTACAATTTTTTGAATTATATGAATATTAAACAATATCTCTTGAACAAACGGTCATTAATAAAACCCTTGTTTAATTTATAGAACAAGCTACTATTACGAATATGTAATAACGTTATATATCATGCAGCTTTGTTATAAAAAATGCTTCCAAACTAGTTTTGACTACGTTTTCTTTTTTAATTAGTAGCGATATAAAAGAAATTCAATCAGATAAAGAGATTTACATACGTACGGCGTTGATTGTTTCTTATTGATTGTAATTTTTATCCTATATACCAACCGCACTTTGATCAATATAAATTAATGTGTAATCATTCATTTAAATATACAAGAAGAAACATCAAATCACAACTTAATAAGTGCAAGCTTTTGATTTAATATGCTAAATTGTTATACCTATTAAAGTATTTTTTATTTTTCTTATGCAATTTCTTTACGTTAACATTATGTTCTGACTACAAAATATTTATGTAATTAAAATTACTTACTTAACAAATCAATTTTTATTTAAGTTGGTTCGAGAACGTGTGATAATTAATTAAGCATTGTGGGTGAATATGAATTGGCATTCAAATTGTTTATCTTCTACAATTTATTAGTTTTAAGTTGAAGAGAAAGGTATCTTTCACTATCAGATTAAGTACTAGCAAATATGTTCTTAAAGACGTGTTTATCAGGTGTTCTTGGGTAATGCTTCTGTTCACTTATGTTGTGCTGACTATTAAAAACGTTTTGGGTCATTTGCAAGATCTTCAAACCGTGAATATTAAAATACTAATTAGATAATATGATGCATCTGATATTTCCAATAAACGCAGTCTGTTGAATACTATGTTGCTACTACGCAATCAAGCACGTAATCGCCACGTTTTATTGTGTAGAACTAAATTACATGCTTCTAGTTGCCTATAGTACGTATACGTTGAATGAATTTAATATTGTAGGAAATATCGAAGTTTCTTAAAAAAAATGTTTATAAGGCATTGCCCTTTCTAATTTCTTGTCTGTTAACTTACATCTTGTCTCTCTTACCTAGAGATGTTTCGTCATGTTTGGTATAGGCCAACCGTATATGATTTGTTTTCGTATTTAATTAAAATATATTCTTGATTTAACTAGTTCAACTTTTTTATATTATTGCATATGCATACACAATAAATGTAAATAAAGGATTAAAGATAAACATTATCTTCAATGCATGTCAAATCAATGACCAGAACTAAATAATTTCTTTTATCTCTACCAATTTCTGGAATCAGTTGCACAAAACTTAATTGCATTAATTTATTGATTTTGTTGTGTTGTGGGTGGTCAAGTTAAGTTTAGATAAAAATTCATATTAGAGTTGATTAGACGGATTAACACCCAACTCGATAGTTTTTTAATATCTATATTTTTTCTCATAACAGAAGATTGCTTTAAATATTTCACTTCTTGCACGCGGGCGCAATATTTATCATTTACGTAAGTCGTAGCCAAGACTAAATGTTCATAAATGGACTACAAACATCGTTTTCTCTCGCCCGCTAACTCCCTTTATCAATAAGTGTACGTAAAACTAACTGTACACTTAATTTGGAAGTGAATGTAGTTCATGCTGCTAATTGATATATGATTCTTCTGTAATAAATTATAGAAAAAAAGTATTACTTTTTAGCTTATTTAATTTTTACTGCACAAGTCACAAACTTTCTCTTTTTTTGGGTTAATTTAATTCTGTACATCTTAAGTGTCAATATCTCTGGCTTTATAGACTTCTATTATTGCAACGTAAAAACCCGTATAAAAAAGCACTAAGAGTATAATGGAAAGTGGCAAATGGACATTTTTAAGTTAATACGTCGTTACGTGGAAATACCAATCTAGAAAACTAAGCGGCGACCAAGGTGGTATGTGGTACCAGCAATAATAAATCAATTAAACTTCGTATTACACTCGTCCCAACTGATTAAGGCAATTACTTTACCTACAGACAATTTACGAGACGTGCGTGTAAACGAGGTGTACTGCCAACTTAATAGCGCAACTCGAGTTACTCAACAGAATCTCTGGTGGTTCGTGGTGCATGAAGGACGAAGAACGTGTTATAAAACTGACGCGCTCACTAGTGTAAATGACCTCGAAATAATTGTACGACCACCCTGTAATTGTAGGGAACTGATTGATTTTTCCACATTTCTTTTTACATCTGTCGGTTTTATGTTTACATTGTTAGGTGATTTTGTTTTAACACTTTTTTTCGAACGTCATTAATTTATGTTTTAATTTCAATTTAAATATAAGAAGTATTAACTTGACCAAAATGCGCATATTAAATTTAATAATTACGATTAAAAGCATTTTAAGAGTTGTTTGTGATACGTCTACCACAAAGATCTAAATTTACTTATTACTTTCTCATTACTTGAAATTTATTTCTAGTCTTTCCATTTATTGAGCTATCACTTGATTGTTGAATTGTTACTTTTCTTATAGACTCAACTGATGTTTTATATTCTTTGTTATTATTTCCCTGAATTTTATGACTAAAGTTGTGTAGATTTTTATAAAAATTTTGTTTTATTGATATGTAAACGTCCATAAACAGCGTGCATGGCTAAGCCTACTATGTATAACACAAAACTCTAAAACAAAAGATTTTGAAAAATGTATTACTTGTGTTTATATTACCTACCTATATTAATTTTTTGCGTTATATTTTGTTTTTGTTTATTTTTTATACACTATATAAATAGAACGTCATTAAAGAAAGGTATTGAAAAATGCTATGCGTTATTTCTCAGTTTTTTGACTATAGATTATCGTGTTTTCCCACGTTATGCATATAAACACATATCTGCATTTGAAAATTTTTAAAATAGTGTTTTTTAATTTTTTTAAGCGTCACCAGCATAGCGTACAGGCAACTTAACCTATATAAAGCCAAATAAGAAGTAAATATAATATACACTATTCTAGATTATTTTAAATATTATTTCTACAAATTTTTGCTATTTGTTGTAAGACTGTTAAATAAACAGCAACAAAATTGAAAGAACTATATTATAGTATATTTTAAAACTTTAATGAAAACATATTAATAAGATATTGAAACATCTCATCTTATACACTACTACTTCCTTTTTTCAGTTTCGATTGAAGCTTTATAGTTGCTTTATCACTTTCTAACTCTGTCAAATGATACACTCTTTCAGTTTGGATTGTAAGATTCACTTTGGTTAGTACATCTATCTTATTTCCAAACAATATGTCTGGTGACCGGCGGTACTTAAATGAATGTGAAGGTCCATGGGGTTCTAGAAAACTTATTTTAATATCTTCGTTTTCTATTCCTATTGCACACCTTAACCACTATTCATTGTCATACATACAAGTGACAAAACCAACAATATTACTGAAACGCAAGTCACTGTCTACATCATTTTCTGAAGCAATTATTTTTTTTTATCATTTGAAAAGCAATAGGTTTGATCCAAAACTCTGGTTTCGCTCTTTGGTTGATAGTTATGAAACTGCCGAGTTCCTTTGATTGTTTTTGCGTCTTCCAATCTTGTTTTCAAAAGTGTGTCTTCATGTTCATAATCTTCTTGAGTAGAATAAATAAAATCAATGTTTTACTATTTTTCTTAGCCCAATTAACTTTACGCTTAGAAAGGCGTATTGCAAGTAAAACAAATATTAATATGTCATCTACAAATTTAATACCATTTCATCACATGATGGAACACTATTTTAACCCGCAATCACTAGTGTTGTTAGATTTTTCTACAGTTCTTTCACTAAAAGACCAATAATGGCAGTGCGGCAACGTCGGTCCATGAATGCGTATTTTATCTATCGTAGTATCCCTTCCTATATCGGGTTTTGCCTGCCGTCATCAACAAGATTTGTTTTAGTAGCTTTTAGCCGAGCGTTCCGAAACTATTAGACGAAATCTAACGCGTGAGTTATTACGTTCATCTTTTTTTGCGAAAAAAATATCTAACTGCGCGAGTGATCCTGTGAAAGTATTTGAACATGTATGATCACAAAATGTCGTAAAAACGAACAGCAAGCATTATTACCACTTTGGGTAGATGTGGAAAAAGAAGATTTATTGCCTGCCGTAGAATGTGATGTCTCAGATGAAGATGCACCGTCTGAACACAGCAACCATGACACAGATACCGAGCAATCCGATGTCGAGTACCTTTAACCTCAAGGGATTGGAACGGTAACTCACACTAAACTATATTACATTGGAAAAGATGGTGTAACAAAGTGGTTAAAGTATAAGACATTATTCGAAGTAAAATGCGTTCTAAAAACACTGTAACAAAATTACCGGGATTAAAATATGCTGCTAAAACACATATGGATTGCTGGAAATAATTTTTTCCAGATGAAATTATTGGCCATATCGTGGAGTGTACGAATATATAGCTTGGCTTCATGAGATTTAAATATCAACGTGAGAGAGATTGTTTGCTGACTGGCTTTGAAGTTAGTAAACGCTTTTTTGGGGGTTCTCTACTTAGCTGGTGTTAAACATCAACCTCTAATCACAAACGAGCTATGACTTACAGATGGAACAGCACCGAAGTTTTTCCGCAGTTATGTCTATAAGTCGGTTTCACATGCTAGTACAAGCGATTCGATTTGACCACGCAACTAGGCAGGAAAGACTAAGAGAAGACAATCTGGCACCAGTGATCATTTTATTGAAAAATGTGTTCAGTACTATTCGCTTGGTGAATACATTACCATAGACGAAATGCTAGAGGCGTTTAAGGGGCTTTGCCGTTTCAGGCAATACAATGCCAACAAGCCTGCGAACTACGGTATCAAAATATATGCTGCGGAAGATGCAAGAACATTTTACACGCACAATTTAGAGATATACGTTGGAAAGGACCCCGATGGCCAGTTTTAGTTACCTAATGATGCGGCAACTGTTGTAAAACGTCTTCTCAGGCATTGCAGTGGAAGTGGAAGGAATGTAGCCGTTGACAATTACTTTACTTCGGTACCGCTAACCAATGAACTACATCAAAATGACAGATTAACCTTGGTAAGAACGCTTAGGAAAAACAAACGGGAAATCTCTAATTTATTTCTAGATACAAAAATTGGTAAAGTCTAAAGTAGTATGTGTGCATATGGAAAAGATCCAAATCAATGAATGCTTACACCATACATACAAAGCGTGGCAAAAACGTTTTGATGTTATCCACATTTCACGATGACGAAATATATTATATATTGAAACTAGTGAGGAACATAAGTCTTCGGTTATTACATTTTATAACCTTACAAGGGGCGCACTTGACGTTGTAGACAGGATGCAAATTAAATACTCCGTTACAAGAGCAAGCAAGAAGCGGTCACTACATATCTTTTGCTCAATGCTAAGCATTGGAGGAATTAATTCGATTATTTATACCAGCAACACCGGAGATAATATTCTTCGAAGACAATTACTTGGCGAGCTAGCTAAACAGCTTACTAAATCACATTTGCTAAAGCGTGCTAGAATTCAAAGTTTTTCAGTTCCCTTGCGGAAAAAAATCGAATTGTCTTTGGTCGTGAAACACCTCCAGCAGAACGAGCCAACCAGGATCGAGTTGGTATCCAGCGAAAACCAAGATGCTCTTTTTGTGCAATTAGAAAAAATATATTTACAAATTACCAATGTGATGCATGCTCCAGGCCTATTTGTAAGAAACATACCATAAGAACTACAGTTTTATTCCACAACTGCGTTATGCAAGAAGACGAATAGATTGATTACAAATTTTTGACAACGATTTTGTTCAATTCATTTTTTATTACGGTTTTGTTCGTTTAATGGCCCAAATGCCAACTTTTGTTTATTTTACCAGTGTATTTTATGCTTCTTTAATAAATATTAACAAAAAATACTACATTGTATTTTATTCCTATATAAAATATTCTAAAATTCATATGTATGTTACATAAAATCTAAGACGCGAGTAACTACGTAATAGTTAAAAGCGCGAGTGATCGCCGGTAAAAAATTTTTCGAAATCGATTATTTGAGCTTAAACATTTTTTTTTCAATTTGATATCAAATTAAATAAAGCTCATTAAATCCTCTTTAAAATGAGCTATTACTCAACTCTCTAGTACCTCTCAAACTAGAGCACATTTTAGCTTTTAGTTTCAACAAAAACTGAAATGATCCAGTTGAAAACATTTTTTTGGTTGATTTGACATGGAAACCCCCAGCATTTTTGCTAAAACTATTTTTTCCAACGCTTTTATCAATTTTTTTAAAGGAATGCTTAGTTGTGATAATTGAACACGGCAACAAAAGGGCTAAAAATGTAACTTTACTGTTTTGTTAAATTAGCACAACTGAACACTGCTTGTAAAAATAGTGATTTGACGTGTTGTGTTTGAGGTTCAATATTTTTTATCTACTAAATACAAAGAAATATAAAGTTTTTTTTGACGGAACAACATAGCACAAATTATCGTCTATCAAGAAAAAAAAAGTTTAGACAAAAATACAGGATTACTATAATTTTTTAATTTTTTTTTTCAATTGTTATAATGTTATTGATCCTTTTTCGGCACAAGTCAGCACAATATAACACTATTAAAAAAACTCCAAAATTCCAAAAAGTACGGGACTATGAAAAGAAACATTTTTTTAAAAACTTGAATATGCTTTGAGTTTCAGACTTGCTGTTACAAAATACAAATTATTTAATTTTTTATGCAAGTTGATTGTTGATGCAATAAAAACGCTTTTCATCGTATTACTCAGTAACTCATCCATTTCCGTCCATGGTATTTTCCATAGTCCCGTTTTGAATTTTTAATATTTTGTAGTATTTACGGTGATGATTTGTAGACAAATATTTTCAACTATTTAGCGATAAAATGATAAATTTTGCTAATAATTTTATGTAATATCTTTCAGTATTTATCTATTCTTTCTCAGAAGGGTGTAATTATAATTTGATATGAGCTAATTTAGAAGCAAGGTGCTGAGCTTGTCTTATCTCAGTTAAATGCAAAAAGTAATGCAGGTTTATAATTTCAAATTCAAATGGTAATATTTAGTCTCTCTACATTGGAATGTAATATATCGCATGGAGGTTACTTTATGTTGAGGGTTATAAGATAATTTATGTGTAAGGAGCTAAAGATAAATTTTATACTATCGGTATAAAAGCTGACGTGTGCTTTTTTGTGTATACATTTAACTTATGTTACCTACGCCACACTAATTAAATAAACTTTATGTTTCAGTATTACGAAATGTCCTACGGCCTCAACGTAGAAATGCATAAACAGGTAAGAATTTTTAGTTTCCTTATTTAATTCGCTTATCTTACAAACTAACTACCAACATATCTACGCAAAAATTACGTACCTATATTAATAAAAACGTTATTTGCCATGCATACTTACAATGCACAATTGTTTTAGTAATTAAATTGTTAAGTATTGTTGCAGTTGTTAACATACACTTTCTAACTTTCCACGTTATACAAACATTAAACTTTGAGACATGAGTGTGGAAATAATTGGCTAGTAGTTGTAACATCGCATCCGGTTGTTACACACTGTTGGCCACCCTCACTCGCAATTCAGCAAATTGGAAGGTTGGGGCTAAGGTGCCCTTTGTGTAATGCCGCATTCAGCTTCAGGGCGAGTGGTCACTAGCGTGATCGTGAACCCTAGAAATCGATGTTCGTTTCAACCCTCGACTCGAGTGAGTAATTTTATAGGATCTGCTGACAATACCCTATTTTAGCCTTAAAGGATTAAGAAATGTCATTGCGTCTTTGTTGCGCGTAATTAGAATATTGAAATTGACGATTTTTATCTCTAAATAAAAACTTTTAGAAATTTAAGAGACAAATCGTCAACACGTAAGTGCCATCCTAAAAAAAGGGTTACGTGCGCAACAACAAATATTACGGATTAAGAGATATAAATACAATGATTGTGCTAAATCCTTAAGGGTTGCGGTGGTTATGAAGGGGAGGATATAAATCACCGATGATATATAATGATTTGATCTAAGGGATGCCTTCAATTTTATTTTAGAAGGGCTTTTGCCAGGTGGTGTCGAGTTTCAATAGGGATGCTTTATGAATAGAGAACTAACTGTGTATAAAGAGGCTTTGTTCGAGGAGATTTTTGATTATCAATATTAGATTCATAACGTTATATCAAGTCATCACAACCAATATTGTAATTTGCGCTTTTTCTCGCAACTTTTTTTAATTGACAATCTATTGACCTATCAATTATTAATCGGCGTCTTTAAAACTAAAATAAATACGTTTTTATTTTGCTTTTTGCACGAATAAAAATCGTCCACGCAAAAATTATGAATTATTTAATAGTCTGGATTTCCACCGAAAAATCTAATCGGGAAATGTCGAAATCTTTAAAGAGGTTGAACTCTAGCCATAATTTATTGGTTTTATGCATTTCCACAGTAAGCTCAAATTGAATTCTAAATCCTGTTGATTGTGTTAAGATAAAGAGTAAAAATATAATAGGAAAAAGTGGAAACGTTGATCTGGTTTTTGTGGGGGTTGCATACATATGTGTGTATTATAAGTACATATACAGAAATCTATTTAGAAGGTATTACATCGTATGATAATATCAAACATGTAAATTAACTTTACTAAATTGTGAATCAGAGTTAATCGCTTTAAGGTATTACCAACTACGTTCTAGTGTAATAATCTACGTCAATACTCAATGCGAATAAATAATTGATGTAGTAGTTTAAAGATGTTTGATCCTAATAATTGGGTTAAGTTGAACTATTTTATTTAAAATTTAGAAATTAATTTCATCTGTTGCAAAATACTGGCTTTTAGACAGTTGTTAATTTTATTATTTGAATTGTCTTGTAGCTTGTGTAGTAAAGTCTCTTTAATATCTGATTAAAAATAAATTTATTCATAACTTTTTCTAACACCAAAAAGCGTTTGAAGACATGGTTATCCTTTCTTGGAAAATATTTTTTATTGGTCATACGTTGGATTGATATTTATAAGTTCCTAACTGATATGTAAATTTTTCTATACTGGAATTGTTTCTAATAGGTACACTATTTAATGAATTTAATAATCATTAGTTCGCAATCAAAATGTAAATGAAAATATATGAAAATGATTGAATGAAACAGCTATACGACATAACTAAATACTTCAAATTATAGTTAATTGAAAATGAATATTTATTGATTTTACTTCATTAAACTTCGTTTTTCATCGGTGGATTTAATCTAAGATTTGTTAAAGGGGGTGTGACCCAAAAAAGAAAGTGCAGAAAAGAATAACTGCGAAAACCCAGTATTTCTACGATATCTAATAATCAAGATACAGCTGCTAGAAGTCGTGTTTCCGCAGCTTTGTTTCAAAATTGTTAAAAAATTGGTTTTGATTTCGAACCCCGATACACGGTAAATAAAATAAAGCGTATTCTTGAAGACAAATAGAGAGAAACTGGTGATAATCAAGCAGGAACCGCACGATTAAACAAATTGATGTAAATGCAACGGTTACATAGAAATGCCAAACGTATTCTAGAATCGCAAAGTAGAAAATCGAAATCCATTCATTGAATAGTTTGAAAAAAAAAATTTAATTTTATAAATTCAAACATGTTGAGCAGTTTATAGTATGTAAAACATTTCAGTTTCCAACTTTTCCGTTTTTTTTGTAAGAAAAAATATTAAATTTACAAAGGACTGTAATACACTAATTGCAAAGGTTTAGAAACAAGAACGATATTAGTTCTTCGACTTGTCGGCTTTGGTTAGCTTAGTATCGGAGATGGTCGTGGGCTGAAATTGCTTAGTACCCACAGTAGAGTGGTGCAGGTGCCTTGCGCCACTTTTCCTTGAGTAGAGAAGAGTAGGCTTGGGACTTCAAACTCGAACACAACCGTTAAAGAATAAAACAATAGTATTTTTGTAACGAAAGTATTACTAATATTTATTCTGAATAGTAGTGTATCAAAACAAGAATGAGAGAGAAAGCGAATTCAAAACCACAAAATGTTCATAGGCACATTGCTAAATACAAATGCATAAATCGACAGTCGACACACAAATGATAACGAGATCACATTAAACTTATTAACTAAATTGAAATTTTCACTATCATTAAGTGACGATTATTAACTTTTTTTTTAAGAAACGCACTTTCTTTGTAATCTGTAAATGAACATTTAGCAAATTATTTCACGCTTTCTAATTGTAAATATGTCGAAGAGTACTCATTAGCACGCTTCTTATATACAATAGGTTTAAAGAAAGAAGTATACTGCAGATAAAATTAGTTAGTACATGCAGTATACTTCTTCTTTAATATTTAGTACGTGAAATTGCCAGGAGGATTGGAAACA
The DNA here is from genome assembly GCA_035610365.1 of Aquatica leii. Classification (NCBI taxonomy): domain Eukaryota; kingdom Metazoa; phylum Arthropoda; class Insecta; order Coleoptera; family Lampyridae; genus Aquatica; species Aquatica leii. The sequence goes on along the minus strand of CM069433.1, from coordinate 44,744,872 downwards.
CCATTTGTTATACAATAGGTTTATACAACGTGTGTGACTAATGTGATATTTTAAAAATGAAACTTACTAAAGCTAACTTACTTAAACGTTATTAGAATCTGTTTGATAATTCATTGGACGCAAATCTTCGAAGCCTCTCTTGTTGTTTAATGGCTGATTCATAAGATTTGTTGTTCGAGTTCTGTATTTTGTGCTGAAGTTACAAATCTCCTCCTTGATTGTTGCAATTTGCAGATCATGTTGAATAATTGCGTTTGACACATACGAGGGAGCATCTACAAACATGCGCAGCACTTTGGACTGGAAACATTCTAGGATCTCTATGTTAGATGTCGAAGCTGTTCCACAGAGTTGAATACCATAGGACCAAATTGGTTAAGTTATGGCTTTGTAAATAAGGGGTTTATTTTTCGATCGAAAGTTTTGAGTTACGCCCAAGTAACCAGTACATATTGTATTTTTGAGGTAATTGTTGTTTAGATTAACTGGGGCCACGCTTCCCGTCTTGGAGTGAACGTTGTGTGTGCAGATTGGGTACGGTTTTCTTTTTTCGCCATTTATGTAACCATGATTGTATCGAATTTAGGGTTGTTTGTAGTTTCTCTGTAGCAACAGCTGGATCATCATCAGTGGCTAGGACTGCTGTGTCATCAGCAAAGGTCGCTGTTAAAACTTCTGGTGTAGTCGGAAGGTCGGCAGTGTATATTAAATATAACAAAGGCCCAAGAATACTGCTTTTGGGCACTCCAACATTTATCTGATACAGTTCCGTAAGGACAGTGCCAACTTTAACCAGGATGTGTGTGTGTGTGTGTGTGTGTGTCAACGTAGGATTTGAGGAGAAGGAAATAGTTTAAAGGAAGGATTAAAAGTAACTAATATAATAGTTTAATGTGCTATATTTTGTCGAATCCCTGTGTTATGTTCAAAAATACTGCGGAACAATATTGTTTATTTTCAAACGTTTTATTGATTTTGTCGACAATTCGATGTACTTGTTCTATTGTGGAATACATTTGTCGGAATCCGAACTAATTGTTAGAAATTGCATCGTTATTCTCAAGTATTTGTGAAAGTCTTCTTTGTATTAGTTTTTCAAACACTTTGGCTGCTACAGGAAGTAGGCTTATTGGTCGGTATGACTCTATCTCGTACAGATGTTTTTCTGGTTTAGGAATTAAAACAATTTGTGCAAATATCCATTGGTTTTAAAAATATTTTATGCGTAATATTGCGTAAGATATTTTACACAACTGTAGGGTAAATCTAACGACATCTCTAACCTCATTAATTTTGATACATGGTAGTAAGAGGCTTGAGTGGGTAAGGAATTTCTAGTATGCGAATTAGTTCTCCCTCTTCCCTGGTTCGATTTCCTCCGCTGGATATGGTTATAGAGGATCTGCAAATGCACTCTGCTTTCTCTTTGTTGCCTCAGGCTCATATTCCTTGGATGTGTCTTGATTGGTGGTGAAGCTTTATTTTTACTTGTTTGGCTTTTTGGTCGTTTTCCACAGTGTGTAATCGGTGCTTTCGGTGGGTGTTAGGCTACTTAGGAAAGATTTAATGCATTTACTTTATTGCTGTTGAGGAGTTTTATTGCTGTTGGGGAGTTCTCCTACCTCTTGGGCTACTGCATTAAACAGACGTTTGCTATCAGGAGTTCTTCTTAATCTTTGCCATTATTTTCTGGTTCTTCTTTTTCCAGGATATTCTGTTTTATTGTTGTAGGACAATCATAGGTTGTGATGGCTTCAAATTCAGGCGTTGCGAATCAGCCTCTCTGTTGCACTGTGTCATTTGAATAATTTAACAGTTGCTTCAACGTCATCTTTGGTTTTAAGACTAATATCTAAATATAGGTTATTGTTTATTGATTGTCTGAAATTGTTCCAGTTGATTATTGAATAAGCTTTGTTTATTTGAACTAACAGCCTTTGTGGATAATATGTTTAAAAAACTGTGGAATAGTCTGAGGTTAAATCAAAACATGAGTTAGCTGTGGCAAAGTTTTGAAGAATACCCTTTGAGCAAAATCCACTAAGTCTGGTATTTTGTGATTATCCGATGTCCAATATGTGGTTTTGCCGGTGGATATTTGTTTAAGGCGATTTTTTTCTAATTTTAAGTAATTCTCGTTCTTTAGGCTTAATTAACCTCAACCTTCAAACGGTGTGTTTTGAGTTATAGTAACCACCCGCAATGAACCGGTGCTCTACAGTATCAAAGAAGTTTCTTATAATGCTTCTGTTTTACTATATGTTTGGGGGCGTACACGGTCAGAAATGGTTAAAAAAGCCAATTGCATCTTTAACTACTTCATTAGTGGTTTGTATAAAATCTGCTATAAATATTTATTTGGTGGTGCTTGATCGAATTTTTATTATTATAGCTGTACCACCTCTAGCGGTGCCATTTGGATGATTGTCACAATAAATTGAATAATTGCATTTTAAAGTGACTTCTCTCTGTGAAATACGCTTTAGAGATAAGCATAATATTAGTTGATTAATATTGAATATTTATAAATACTTTTAGTTTCACTCTGCATATTGCCAGAGGCCATTTGTATTCCCACAAAGCTAATTGCAGCAGGTCCATTATTTGAGTTTGGAAAAGCTTGGTTGTAAGGAGAAGGTTTAACATGATTTGTACAAATAGGCTTTTTATAATGCTATTTAATTCTACTAAATCGTTAGACTGTTGGTGGGATTGATTTTGTGCAGTAATGTTGACAATATGAGAAATTTGTTTTTTACATAGTGATGAGTATAATAGCCACGATTGTGATTGCTGGTAATTTTTTATTTGCACGGGAGGAGTCGACAGTTGTGATCAGAGAGGTGGAAACTGTTTTTTGGAAATCTTTGTAAATTGTGCATCCTTTATAGTTTATCGGATGGTTTCCTCCACACAGAATGCAACGGACATCACCGGATTTTATTTTTGTGAGCAATTAGCAGTAGAGTCGTCTTCTGTGCATTTCACACAACATGGTTTTGAATAACAAAAGTTTTTTGTATGGCCATATTTTTGGCATCTAGCGTATTGCACGGTAACCCGTTTATACTTGGGCGGTTTAAATTTAATCTTGCATTGTTGAAGATACTCCGCTTTATTAAGTCTTTATTATTAGGGACAGGTTTCAGTTCAACGAAGAACATTCGTAGAGGTGTTCTGGTTCTGCATTGTCTGATTTGTTACTATGTGGCCTAAATTGTCTATTTCTGTCTTAATTTCACCCGTATTAAGAAAATATTATTGTAGATTGTGATTGAGAAGTAATAAATAGTCTTATACTGAAATCACGAAGGTAGCTATGAAATTGGTTTAATAACTACGCTACCAACAAAAGCACTTAAACTACTTCCGTATCTCATTACAGAATTTATCGCATTTTTTTGAAATGATGTACTGGTTAAATAAAACAGACAGTAATATTTATTGATATTACGACAATTTACTTAAATGGTTCATGCACCGTGTAACAAGACAATTATTAATAAACGAAAACACTATTATTAGCGGACTTCGTCTCGTCACGGACACCTGTGTTTGTTGATCGCGTCCGCATGAATCGAGGGTTAAGTAATGCGGCACCTTGAGTTCAGGTGAAGATGATAAAGTACTCGAGGGAGGAATTCTTGAGCTTTCCACTATGGAGTAAATCATACCGGAGCCAAACAGTAGTTTAATCACCAAAACTCGTCCCCGACAAAATGGTAAATCGGTATTATCAGCAGAACATTGAGTAGCACTTTTTACGTGCCTTTAGCGAAGATCAAACATAAGGGTAGATATGCTGGGAGCTCTAACACAAATCGACATCGATCGTGGTTCTTAGTTATTAATACCTTTTGTATTGAAATGGTTTTCCTTTAAAAAGATTTACGTAAAATGCATGTTTGCAGAAAAGAAAAATCTGCACTTGCCGGACGATTCTTTAACCAACACTCATAGCCAACAATGGTCAAACGATAAATGAAGTCAAAAGTTGGAATTTGACCCTTAACACGAGTCTGCGTGGAAAGTTTCATACCCGTCAGCTTGAAATGTACCCAAAATGAAATTTAAAGCGTTACAAGACAGGACAAAAATAACGTATGTAATTCGCATCGAAAGTCTCATACCCTGCAATGTAAAATGACAGTCATTTTAAACATTGTGACAAATGACAGTCATTTTGGTCATTTTCCCAATACTCGATAATTTTGTTCACTACCTAGTTAAATATAAAATGTAGAAAAACATAAAAATTAAACAAGGAATTGTTAAATATACAAATAGCACCATCACACATATCTAAATACATAAAATTAACATTTATTATAATATAAAAATATCATCGAACTATGGAACCAAAAACAAAACTCTTAATAATAATGAACTCTTCATTTAGAAAACAAATAAAAAATATCTTACGAAATTGATAATATTTTCTCTTCCTAAGTTTGACCATTCATCAGTCCGCACAACTAGAGGCCTAGCCTTCACTATTCTCGCTTTAACTTTGCATTCTACATCTTTAAACGTTTCTTCTAGCAAGGAGTTTGATAAAATATATCGTGACGGAAGTCTGAGACTCAGCCGAATATGTTTAAAAGCTTCAGTACGTTATAGATTCTCGTTGCATATATGGTTATTGATAATATTTTCCATATTAGTGACGTTTCCTCGACAAGTACTATCTACAAAAGTTTTAGCCTGAGTGATTTACTGGGCGTGGACGCAAAAACTTATGTTTTCCGATACTGTTTTTGAAGGATCGTCAGTGTCAGTGACTAGATCTTTCCCAATTTCTGTCAGATTTATTTGTAGGGCGAGGAGAAACACTTTTTCTGGCTACTCTTTAGTTTTAATATCGTTTTAATGTTCTCTGGACAGCGTTGGTATTTAAATAAATGTTTAAGCATTCTAATCGCATGTAATGCATATTTTTTAAGTAAAAATTGCATGCGTATCTGTTTATTTTTCCTTTACTTTGGCCAGGAATAGAATGCTTTATAAAGTACTTGAAAACATCGCATTTCACTCTCATTCTTGCAGGAATATGAAAAAATTACAAGAAAATAGTTCCCTTGTTAAATACTGACATGTGAAACTCGAAAACAGAAAAAACTTTGTATACACAAAACGTCAGCGCCTTTATTTTGGTTGAGGATAGTGACATGACCGTGATCGACGTCATGATCACGAAAATGACGCGATCTTATGAGTGACTCACTATTGACTGCTCATAACATAGCACACTCATCATTTTGTCATGCTTCACATGCGACGCCTGTTATATGAATTATTACGTAGTTGTCAATTTTGATAGATTGATTTTTTTTATTTTTTCAAAAAAGAATGCAATTTTACAAAAGGCAACACAAAAAATAATGTACCTTACTCTCGTCGAAAGTATCATAGCATAACTCACTCACATGGAACACTCGGTCGTGCGGCCTCGCGTCGCCTTAACGTTCGTTATGCTATGCCTTACTTTCGACCCTTATTACGTAAATTACTATTCACTTGCAACAATTAATTACATAGTTCTACGAATACATTTGCTTCTAGTATATTTAGTATTTTGGTACAAAGGTTGTGTGCAGCTGAAGGTCGTGTGTGCTTTGAACAAGTTGGGTAATCTGTACGTTGTTTGACAGCACATCAGCAACAGTTGACATACATTAAGTGTTGATCTATCGAAATCTTTGCTGGTTTTCGACAGTGATTGTCTTGCTGTATTTACTAAGAAAATATTGACATTAAAATTTTCGTTCTCTTTACAAAGATTTGTTTTTTTAAAGCCTCTAATTCTGTTATCTTTTATATTTAATCATTTTGATCACTGTTGTCTTTTACTGATGGTAATTTCATTGGTATGTTTATTTTGTTGTTGTAAACATTCTTGTTGGACTTATATACGCTTATATTTTTTGGGTTCTTGTTAAAAATGTTTTATCCACCACTTTTGTCAGTGTTCGAGTTTGTATATGTTCCAATACTTGTATCTTGCATATCGATAGCAAGAATTGTTTTAAATAATCACGATGCTTTGATTCTTATAGAATTTTTTTAATGATTTATGTTTGTACTTTAACCACTATGTTGCTTTGTGTTTCTTTTTGGAACTATGACAATTGGAAATTCTGCTTAATTGTGTTTTTGTGGACAAGTAAACAGTTACTTAATCTGGAAATAATCAATAATCTTAGTGGGAGAAAACGCATTTTAAACCATTGAATTTCTTTTTTTTTACAACACATTAATTTGATTTATTTGCATAATTTGTGACATTTATTAATGGGATTTGGTCACAATCTAAGATTTGAAAAAGATTCGAAATAATATAAACTTATAGACGAGCATACCAAATTGTATTGGATTAAGGGTGTGTCAGTTTAGTATGTCACCCTTGGACAGATCTGATATCAGTAGAGAAAGGAAATTATTTTGTCGCCTTGTGCGACTGTTATTATCTATTAAGCAATAATAAATAACAAGACCTCCCACAGAAAGCTATTTTACAGCTTAAAAATATCTATAGGAAGTTAAAAATCTCAAACGAAAACTGATTGAATTACTGGATTATAAATTAATTAATTATAATTCTACGCTTAATTAAAAATTGGGAGTTGTTAACTAAAGTGGATATTGGAGAGATTGAGTTCGATCAGACACCTTTTAGAAAATGCGTAATATATATCGACACATTTCACTAGAATTGCTGGAGTAGTAGTTAATAATTAGTATCGGTTTAAAATTAATAACCATTGATATAAATTTCCTAAATACAGGTAGTTTAAAGTTACAGGCTGCTTGTAGTTAAAATCGACAAGGTTGTGTTTGTATGTGGCGTGTTCTATTTTTTTGTTAGCATGTAACACAAAAACTATATCGACAACGACATTGCTATTTAGCCCTAACATTATGGTAGCTCAGCTGAGCGTGACTGAATTCAACCAGCCGCACAAAAGAGGGAAATTTATTGCCGGTGTTATTAGCACTTTTCTGTTGTTTACGTTCTGGTCATTGTTAAGAAATCCTGCAGCCTTATTTCCCCAGGACAGGTATTGTTCTTTTTTGGTTGTTCGGTTCATTTTTTAAAATGTCATTAAACCAAGTTTTTTCTCTTTTTGAAGCGTAATTATCCAAAAAAGCTTTAATTCCCAACGCTGTTAAGTAAATGCGTTAATGGAAGTTTTTGTTGTAATCGCAGTGTAAATTACACAATTCTATTTACGTTTATGATAAATATTTACAATATGAGACGCCGTGCTTTAATTTTAAGTGGGTATTTATTTAACAAAAAAGATTAAATAAACATTAATACAAGAGGAAAAAGAGCTCAACTTAATATTAGTCGTGTCTTCACAATATGCTCGGAAGATTCTTCTCGACAACTGAGGGCGTTTTGTATATGTCCTAAATATTGACACTTCGTGGTCTGTACACATTCTGTTTCATTCCCCACACCATTTTCATGAGGGTAAAACCCTGAGTAAACTACCGGTTGTAGTTCTGTTGGGTAAATTATTTTGAGTTGCTGAACTAACAAAACTAACGGTCCATTGTTTGGTACTTTCGTATTACGTATCTTGGAAAACATTTTCTTTCGACGCTCTACGATTTTATTATCATAAATTATTGAATCGTCTTCTTTCAGTTCCCAAACAAGCGCGACATAGTTGTCCAAATTTATTTATAACTTATTGAACAATATCGATACATGTACTTATGTTAGTATCAAATTAACATTATGGTTTTGTGTTCATAACTAATTTGGTTGACATTACATACAGATAAAGGACAGTAAAACCACTACCACATACAAACGGTAAACTGCTACAGAGTATCACTGCTGTTGTGGTTGTACACAAGACCACCAACGCATGCGTTGGGACTAATTGTAAAATATATCTATACTATGTACCAGATGCTATAATTACTGTTTCATTGTGGTGTAACGTCGTGTCAGACCGTTAACTTTAACATTGCAGGTTACAACTTTCTCTTATTTTAGGAATTGACGTCGTTTTTTATGAGTTTTCTTCAAAGAAAGCACTTTGAAAATGAAAGGAGTTTATACTTGTCAGGATTTATCGGATCATGAGAAAGCTTTAACCTGCTAAACGTGAAAAGGTTTTCAAACATACGTCATTTCCAGAATTGTGTTAGATTATCGTAAATTTTGATAAAACGTATTAATTAAAACAACTTTTCTACTTAGCAAATAAGTTACAAACAAGATAGTATGGAATTGTGTAAACGTCAAATCTAAAAAGTAACACTTTCATAACGAGAAACTGCTTTAAAAGTTATAACAACTTTCGTGTACAATATTATCTTTCGTTCCTTCAATAACACCAAATTTCGGAGGTTCCAAACATGTTTCATTTGGTTATTAATTTTGTATAATTTCCCATCGGCAATTATATACAGTAGACGCTCTCGATAACGTGAATCCACTCAAAACAAAGTGTGTTCACATTATCGAAAATGTTTTACGTTTAGCGACCATAATTTTATTAATAAATAAATTACTGAAAAACACAGTAGCAAAAATAAAACAATGGCGTTTATAAGTAAGCAGCAATCCAAATTTTTTTGCTATTTTTAATTTTCGTACTTTACAAAGAAACAAATATCGGTGTATGATATTTTTTCCTTCGATTTTATCTAATTTTGCATAATTTCTCCATCTGCTTTATCTTTGCTTCATAAATTAATATCAGCTGGTGTACAAAAATGGTAGGGATTATCTTCTTGACAAGAGCATTGATCGTTATTGTTTTCTAATTACGGTTAAAGGAAACATCGTCTATAGTTTAATAACTAGTGCAAAAGCTTAATCAAGTATGTCAAAATTTCTTTACTGATTAATTATGTTCCAGGTCAGTATGCAAATTAAAATTGATTCTGGTGGCATATTTGTTTCACAAATATGTTTCAATTTTTTTCCCTTTCTTTTAAATAATACAAACGAAAGCAGAAAATAGTCTTAAGTTTTTATTTATTATTTCTTTAATGGATAATGTAGTGTGTTATCTAATTGCAACAACGCTGTCATTGGAAGTTTCTGTTTTTTTAGAAACTTTTTTACTTACAAACTGGATATTATTAAATTACATACCTACAGGGTGTTAAAAAAAAGGTTTAAGATATTTAAGGAAAGGTAGTATTCAATTCTATATAAACCAAAAATGTCTTAATAACATGGACCCGCAATGTAACGCTTGTGGAGATATGAAAAATTATTCTTTTTTAACATTTCTAACAAAAACAAAAAACAGAGTTACATAAGTTGTCTAGCAGCCTCCTTTCTATTTCCAAGCAGGCACGAGATCTAACAACCTGGAGGATATTCGAACTCATCCTAAAACTTACAGAATAATTTGTATGTGCATTTCCTCAATGTTCTTACAGGTTAGCATAGACTATGCAAGCCAAATATCCTCAAAGAAAAAAAATCTAGAAGCTTTAAATCAGGTGATCTTTCAGGCCATAAAACCGATTCGCCCTTTTCTACCTATCTATGTGGAAACGTTTGATAAATGCTTTCTAACGGTAATCTGAAAAATGAGCTAGAGTATCATCATGGTTAGCCTTTGGTTCAAAGGAAATGTCCAAAAGATCACGTCAGCTAATTTTTGTGTCAACAGCCATTGTAAATTAAAACGTTTACAGTCAACAAAAAGTCAAATAATTAAATGCTTAATGTTTATTTTGCAAAACATCGGCCAACTATGATAGAAAAATGTAAGATTTTACAAAATAAAAAAAAGGTTAAAAAAAAAAAGAATCTGATTTCATATCTCCGAAACCACTACTTTGGTGGGACTCATGTTTATTAAGACTTACTAGTGTATTAGAATATCTCGGATTGCACTTTTAGACAAGATTTATGTATCGAGTTATGTCATCCAGTTGCTCGGAAAATTACTTAATATGTCTTTTGTGTTACTAATGAATTGCTACCATTCGCTGCTTAGTAGTAGTGATAAATGTCAATATTGTTACTAACATTTTCCTGCAGTGAGCTCCGTTGGTAACAAACTACATTACCACTACTAGCTACAAATGTTTGTGAGTGCGCATGGTTGAGAAACTGAAGAAACACTTAGGCGCCACCTGGCGTACTTATCAAGATCCACGGCTTGGAGAGACCAAGGGTACATGTTGTAATTTACTAATAAATTTAACAACTATTAAGCTACCACTTTTTGTTTCACGACACAAGTTTTAAAGAAGTTAATAGCAAACGAAAAAAATTAACCAGCGTTCTGCATTAGTAATCCTGATAATATAAAAAAATTCAATAACACAAAATAATCAACGAACTGGATACTTCTAAGTTTTCCTTTAGTTTTAATTAAATGAAAAAAATTAAATAATCAATGCAATTACGAAATCTATCGCATTAATTACCGGAACTTAATTACAGTTCTGACATCCTACTAATCAATCATTGAACCAGATGTCGTGTTTATAGAAAGTAATTAGTCAAATACTTACCTAGCAAAGCTCCTTGATATTGAGTGGTTACTATATCGCTACTCCTTATGTAATTAAATCTTACGTAATGACGAATAATCAATTTCACTGCAGAAATTATTCAACGTAATTTGGTAACTGGACGGGTAATTCCGTCAGCGTACACAATAACAGCTGAATTACATAAATGCTACGATGCTTCAAAAGTTATGACTCAAAGTAAAGTATATGTGATCTTACGATTTAAAAATGCGTTGAAAGTTACGGAATTAGAAATAAGTAATTAATATATTAAGCACAGGCAAACATTAAAGGCTTATGTTATGATACTTGGCATTCGTTTGCTTCAGGTTCAAGGTGTTACGAATTATAATCGCACACACGAACTCGAGCCCAGACAGTTGAGGAGTCAAATTTGTTACGCTGTTTTTCTTATAACTAAAAAAAGAGAGACGACTAACCTGCACTGTTTCCAGCTCCTTTCTCAAAGTAAAAAGAGGAAAAGTTACCACCAAATTCGCTGAAGTAAAGTTTGTAGTTCAGCAATAGCTTGTTCGACAGTTATCCTATCATCCGCAAAAACTGAAGTAACCGTATCCATACGAAAAGGTGCTTCCTTTTCTAGCTGCAAATCACTACGCACCGCACCCCTTAATATAGGAAAAACCACTGTAGGATCGAACCCACGAGAGAGTAATTCATACTGAAGCTCCTGCTTTCTAAGCCGATTCACTTCTAACTGCCAAGTAGCCATCTTAGTGACAAGATTTCCTAAAAAGCAAAAGAAAGAGGAAAACTAAATAGTAGCACAGCGAGCGACTTGGTTTTCCAAAGATACGACAAAATCTTCAAGAGAACTAAACTAATCGCAGAAGCCAAACTGTACGAATAAAACCCACTAAACACTCAATACTAATAAATAATCATATAAGAAGAAATGGTTAACTGACATAGTTCAGTTAATCAAAAGAAAAAATCAAAGTAGAACCCAACACGGGTTTGACTAGAAATTCAATTAAAATAAAAGAAAGTCCATAACTAATGTAAAGTTAAGCCAATGTACTAAAAACAAACAAGTACAAGTTATTGAAGCAACTCCGAAGTCGAGTCTTGCAACAACATCAAAAGAAGCGAAATAAAACTTCGGAGTAAATTGAACCCACTGAAGACAAAGAAAACAAGGAATTATAATCGCACACACGAATTCCAACCCAGACAGTTGGGAGCCAAATTTACTACGTTGTTTTTCTTGTAACAAAAAGAGCGATTTAATTAACTCAGTTGTTTCGGAGATAGAGTGGTAGGCTTCGCAGTGTTAGATGAGAGACACTGTTTAAATCTACCCGTGAGCTGAAATCGAAACAAAATGACAAGACAGAAGTAGTAACACAATATTTATTTTATCACAGGCTGTAGTTCACGTTAGACAAAGGAGAAGAATGTAGATAAGTATATTAATGTAATTTTTCCAAAACACTCAGTACGTAGGCCTTGGTATCACAGACAAAATATTATAAGTTATTCCCTCGGAACACGTCGTACAGCAAAGTGATCTCGTCATCTAACTTTTATATTCAGAAAAGTGACACAAAAATGTGTGGGGTATCGAAACCCGCTACAGACAATTGGCGAATTACGAACGAGTTAAATCAGAATACAAAAATACGTGCTCACGCGCTAAGACTTTCACTAAAATCGCAGCAATCTCCTAATTTATTTCCACATAGGTATACGTGAAACACTTAACGATGAAAGCCTTGTTGGGTGTATACAACGCTAGACGAATTCTGCGTCTTTTCGTACTTTTTACCGGAAGATTAATGAATGACAATTTGACATACCAGTTCTTACTCCAATAACAAAAAGTAGGCGTACCGCGGATAACTTTTATACTAGAGAATTTTTAACATAACAAAGGCTTTAACTGCCACCTAGAAATTACTCAACGAAAAAATAAACGTCTGGAAGTTAATACCTAGCCATTTCCATGAACAGCAATGAATAGGATTTCCTTGTAATTACATAACTGGTTGTGCGAGAAAGCCGTTTCAACTCCTGCAGACTATTTTGCTATTAAAGCACCGTGTTATCTTCACAAATTTTTACTTGCAACTGCTGATATAAACTACGAAATCGCTTAAATTCTGCTATAACATCCCAATTTCTATTGCAGCTGTATTGCTTAATCGTAAAAGGAATAACTAACGATGAAATTTAAACAAAAAGAATTACTCACGATTCAGCAAAAAGCGGGAAGAACTGTCAGCGACTACAGCAAAAGTCAAGTATAAAAATGAGCAAGTAAGGTTTGTTAGGTCGAAACTCTATTTGAGACCTTATGTATATTGGAAACAGTGCTGTCGAAAAATAGGTGCAATCCTCTGAATTCCCATTACGAATTAGCATGTATCGCAAATACGTAAATAACGACATGTAAATATGTACATTTTTCAGTAGGTTTTATTTGCTCTAATGGACACTTTGTATCGAACTATTTAACACAGTTTCTACTGTTTATTTTGATATTAAAGTATTAAATAATTTTTAAACAACAATATTTTATTTGATGATATAATCAGAACGTCTCATATGGGTTGTCTCGTTTACCATTAATGTGTTAGTTTAACTGAAATTTTTTATAGGTTATAAATTCAAGTTACATCTAACCATTATGTTTATGTTATGTTTGACCAACATTGCAGAGGCTTTTTCTATTTTCTTTATTATAGTATCTGATTCTCTTTGTTCTCTAACTGTAATTATATTCCAACGACAATGTCTAGGTGTATTTGGTTTGTAAATCTTTGCAATACCAAATTGTCGGTCTTTAAAGTATTAACGGGCGCACTCAAAAATGACTTCAGTAATTCCATTCTAACAAGTACTTGTTTTTTACTTGTCATGTAAATATAGTTCAAGTGAACAAGTTTTACGGTTCAGATCATGATCAGAATAAAAACCAGAGTATCTCTCATGTTGATGCTAAACACTGGAAATAACACAGTGATAAGTCTGAACTGCAAGGAGGATGTTCTAATACCTCCGATCTTAACTGTATAAGTTACATGAGGTCTATTATTATAGAAAAGAATACATGCATACACGTAAGCACATTAATAAGTATCTGAATATGGCTCAGCACACCACCGCATCGTTATAAAAACCGTCACCGTCACAACTGCATGCGTTGACGTTTAGATTCTGGTTCGTAGTAACACAACGCCAAGACGGCAAAACAATTTTTGTGTAAAAAGCGTTACTTTATTAATAATCAACAAATGCTGTAATTATACGACCTAGCGCAAATTCTTTTGTTATCAGTAAGTAGTCATGGAATCCACTGATCAGCACCTTTCAGAACTAAGATTAGGAATTATGGGATACTCAAAAACACTTTTTAATTGAACAATCCCTCGTATAGGTCGTACGAGCTAAGCATTTCTTTTTTCTATTTGGAAAAAATGTGCAGGCTAAGAATATTGAACATCTATGTGTTTATGCATTATTTGACCCAAAAGATCATCTAAGGACTGGAACGCCCTGGAGACAATGTCAATGTTCAGATGGGGCTTGTTATATGAATGTGATTTGAGCATAAGTATGTATCTGGAGTGGTTTAGTTGCTGAATGTAAATGTTATGGGGGAACCCCTTATATAAGTTCGTGAATGGTTTTAATGACACAAAAAGGTTATAGCATTACACAGGTTGGAAAAGGTCGATCAAGGGCGGACTAGATCAAACTTAAAATGCAATATCTCGCATCAGCAATTTATTCTCAAACTTTTCTTAAATAGGGTTTAAATACCAAAAAACCCAGGACAATCTCTTGGGGTTTTTAGTATTTTTTCATGTGGATAATAGAAACGTTAAAGTATAGTCACAACAAAGTTTTTTTCAACGAGAAATTAGATGACGATGTTTAAAAAAATCTAAATGAATTTATGTGTTTTATAAGACTGCAGGTATTAACACCGTCCTTTTATTTAATATGTCTATCTTTAGGGTGTTAATCTGTTTTTTCTGTTTGTGACTGAAATTGCTAAGAGATCGAATGCCATAATAGCGCCAAATTCTCCCCTTTTTATCACAAGAGTATCAACAGCAAGTAGCAACAGCAGTAGAACGAGCGAAACAAGTAACCATGACAGAATTGAATGCTATAATTGGGGTAAACATTTGTTCTAATTTTAGTAATGCAATGATAGCGTACGATAATTGAATATTTTCTTTGTATATTTAAAAATGTAAAAATACATTAGTGATTTTGTAATTTAAAGAGCGTTGATTTATTATTTTAATTGTGGGGTGATGTTTTTCACCTAAAAATAATAAAGCAAGTGGAGTAAACTAACTACCCTCGAAGGTTAATAAATTCGATAATATATTGCGTTGCTTTTACGTTACCGTGACAATCTATCTCGAGTAATCGAGCAGCGGCGTGGCTTAACCATTAACCGTAATTACGAAAATTGAAATTCGTATCGCGTCAAATGGTGATGGGGTTTGTAATTCGCATGCAGGGTATACCGGCGAATAGTGTATCGTTTGGGGTGGTGTGGTAATGGGGAGAAATAAGCAAGGGATGTACGAGCACGTGTTTGCCGATTGTTTGCTCTCCTGGTTTGTTGATCTGCACTCTATATTTAACATTATTTGCTTTTTTGTAGTTGTTATTATGTTCCATTGTTAAAATTGAGGGTTGCTGCTGCATTTGATAGTTTTAAGACGATTTAGGGGATTATGAAGCCAGATCTGTTTCATTTTGTTTGTCCATAGAAAAGCTAATACAATATATTTTTTATGAAATCGGTCGTCGAAAAACAAGTACACGTAAAAAGTATAAGGGAGAAAGGGTGCTTGTAAAATTATAAATTTGTAAAGGTTTCAATGTACAAAACCGGAATTTGAGAGAGAAAAAATGTTACAAAGAAAAATTGCAAGCAGGCAGAAAATTATTCTGGCAGACTGCAACAACACTATTAACACTGATTCGAACAAAAACGAAGCGTTTTTCAATTAATTAAACAAGCAGCCTGGGAGCTGGAAAAATGCAATTATAATGAAATCCATCATCCCCAAGCGGCGCAACCCTCTCTACTACTGGTTAGGAAGTAAGGGGCGCCAAAAAATCAATTTGCAAGCTCCTCAGCAACGCGCAATTTAAATAATGGCTGTTTCAAAGCGAGTCAACTATGTAGTTGACGCTCTGGTAGGAGTGTAAGAGCAAGATATTACTGGTCCTATGCATTTTCACCCTGATAAAAATATAACTTCTTGTCACGTGTCTTGGATAAGCATTCTGCTCAATTTAAAGTTGAACTTGTGTTTACACTACATTTACAGTTCACAAGTCTTGCTGTTATCGAAAGAGATTTTTATATACCAACTGTTTGTTACAGACGAATAAATTTTAAACGGTACTTGGTAATTATTGTCGCTATTACTTGTATATTTTATGCGCAAACGAAAATTACGGGGTTTCTTCTATTACAATTAACAGAGTAATTACTTTGTAAGACTTTAATGCAATTTATTGTACTTTAGCAACAAAGACCAGATCTTCCACGGTTACTTCAACAAAATGCATGCTCAACAACTTCCTGCTCATGCTGCACCACCAATTCCTATGATGCCACACCTGAGTCTCGCTGGTGCACCCCCAAGTACAGCTGCTAGTTTGTTAGGTCTCTCTGGTGCATTAGGAGCTCCAGGGCAACATCCACTTTCTATGTTAGCTGCTAAACCTGATTTTGTATCGATCAGACGACGTTAAATCAAATAGTAGTGAGTATGCTGTTTTTCTCAAGACTTTCATTCTCTTACGCCAATATACCCTTAAGTTACACTAGAATTATTTTGCTTGAGGGCGTATTAAATTAGGTTATAAATTGAGAGAAGGGTGCGTATCTTTTGTACAGCTTTGCGGAGTCGCCAAATATACCGCGCCGCTTTCTACCTGGCGTTGAAACGCTCCGGTCAGTACTAGCACGTACTAGTTGGTTAAAGGTTAGTTCTTAATGACTGTCAACAATGTTAATAAAAAGGTTTTCTTTAATTTTTTTATAAATATCGACAAGCGCCAAGCTTTTTAAAAATTGTATTGCTTTGTAGTAACGAGAAAAAACTAATGTGCAATACTAATAACTATTTAAAATTGTTATTGGAAATGTAACCGGTACACTAGCAATTATATAGGTAATGGTTCTATTACAGGCTATATTTAATTACGTCAATTGCTTCGGTTTATCCATTATTCTTTTAATTTAGTTCATTGCCTTTAATTGATTAAGTAAATAACCTTAAGTGGGTGGTGGATAATTACTAAAATACTAACGCATTTATTTGTTTCATGATTCTCTTCGTGTTTCTCTTCTGATGTTTTCTGTTTGGGCTTAAGTAGGAATCGCAATTCGGAGGAGGAACGTCACGTAAGTATTTTTTTCAAAGAGACTGTCCAAAATCAGAAATTATAATTGCTATTTGCACCCTTTTTGAATTGTGTATTAATATAATAGAAATTACTCAACA